>JZKD02S1999897.1:1767184-1805580 GCA_000966675.3 Picea glauca
CCCTCCTCCCCTCTCTCCTATTCCCCTCCCTCACCTAGGAAGGAGGAAAGCATGCTTCTCAAAAAATATTCAGAACAACCTAGCCTAAACTAGGGTCTCTCTTCATCGGTGGTATCCCCTTCACAGGCCTTGGCCCCCCTTCCCATTTTGGTTCCTATCTCTCCTCTCCCCTTTTCCTTATCCTCTTCAGGTCAGGCCCCTCTCCCTGAACACTCATTCCCCCTTCTTCTCTCTTCTGTGGAGGGAGATGGGTATGCCCTTCGTTCCAAGACCCATCCCTCTAGTCTGTATCCCTTTAAGGGACGATTACCCATTGCCCATCCCCTTCCCTCCTAGGCAGGAAGAAAATCAAATATTTCCAAGGCTCGAGAGAGAGCAGCTGTGGAAATTAGAAAAAGGCACCCAAAATACCATTGCCAGGGCCCTTAGAGTGAGGAAAGCACTTCCCCCTCCTCCCAAATGATTTTCCTCTCCTTTAACTATTGAGGGGTAGGGGGGGCCTCAAAAAATATAGCTCTCCATTGAATCATTGTGAGTCATAAACCTGATGTTTTATTCCTACAAGAAATCGTGTGTTCCAGGTCTTTTGTTGAGAATTTGTTAAGATCGTGGCTTAAGAATTGGAATTTCACTTCGGTGGATTCAGATGGAATGTTAGGAGGCCTTCTTCTGGGGTGGAGCCCAAAATTCAAGGCTCTTTATTCTATGATAGTTTGGATGGCCATCTCTATAACTATTCAACAAAAAGACTCCCCTTTGGTATTTACAACAATAAATGTCTATGGTTTGTATTATGATCGGGCCCCATTCTGGGAAGCCTTAGCTTCTACAGACTTCTTAAAAGATCAACTGGTAATTCTTGGAGGTGATATAAATTTCACCCTATCCCTCCGAGAGGTGTGGGGGCCTCATCCCAGAAGGGACAAACAAAGTAATTTATTATGTTCCTTCTTGGAAATGCACAATTTGGTTGATGTTGAGCTGAAAAAACTTGTTCCTACCTGGAGAAACCTCAGGACGGGCGATGGAGAAGTTGTTAAAATATTGGAAGCCTTCTTGGATCTAGGGTTAATATTTAAATAAGTGGTAGAATAATGTGGAAGCTCATACCATAGGACAGTTTCTCTGGCTTGGAAATCTGGTTCCGAAGCACCCCCAAACCCGCTCAAATCCAGTTAGTCTTGGCTCAAGGAGAAAGACTTTAAGAAACTGGGTCAAACTCTCTTTTGAGAATCCATCCTCTATGATGGAGCAATTAGTAGTCAGTCAAAAAAAAGTGAAGGAGGCCATAAAACGGTGGATTCTCATCTCGAGAGCTCGAAAATTCAAGTGCATAATAGACATTGAAGCAAAGTTGGCCCTTCTAAGGAGAATAATTGACAACAAGAGTCTAAAACAATATCTTATGGAGGAACTGGAAGAATTAGAAGAAATAAGGAATGTCCGGCTTAAGATCGAGGATATGGAATGGCGCTACAAACGTAGAGCGATGTGGATACAAGAGGGTGAAAACAACACATAATTATTTCATTAATATGTTAACTAACGCAGAAACCTAAATTCCATTTGGACTGTTCAAAATGAAGAAGTTTGTATGGTAAGTTATTTCCAGGAGAAGTCTGAAGTTGGGGCTAGATACTTTAAACATTTTTTTGTAGAACCAGTTGGGCACCCCAATCAGGATACCCTTGAGGTGGTAACCAAACTACTATCTCTATTTTCTGAATAATGAATAGATCACTTAATGCAGATGTTATAGAAGAATAATTACTTACAAATTTAAGCTCAATGCATAATGGGAAAATTCTTAGTCCTGATTGGTTCACGGTGGAGTTTTACAAGGATTTCTTTTAATTCCTTAAGTATGACCTACTCATAGTGGTAAAAGAATCACAAAGAACTAGAAGAATTCATGGCACCCTAAATAAAACCTTTTTTTTCCTTATTCATAAAAAACAAGATGCGTCCTCCTTCAATGATTTCAGACCTATCTCTTGTTGCAACGTAATATATAAATTGATCTCCAAAATCATCACTAGAAGACTAAAACCTTTTTTAGGGAATGTTATAGGATTCGTCAAGGATGTTCGTTGTCTCCTTTTCTATTTTTACTGGTGGCAGAAGGTCTAAGAAGAATGATAAAAGAGGCTCGCTCCTCTCACCTTTTGAAGGGATTAAAATTCTCTGAATCTGAGGAAATTTCTCATCTACTCTTTGTAGATGATGTGTTTTGTTGCACCTTTGGGTATAGAAGGGACTTCCAGAAATGAAGAGAATCCTATATCATATTTTTAGGACAATGAGGATTTCCTTCAATTATGAAAAATCTTGTGCTCCCCTCAATAGAGTTTCAGAGGAAGACGCTTTAATGATGCAATACATGCTCCCAATTCTGATAAAGAATTTGGATGAAGGATTCAAATACCTGGGTTTTTTCCTAAAGACTAATAGGTACAAGAAATATTATTGGGGTTGGTGAATCAATAAAGTAGAGGCAAGAATATCCCTTTGGATGAACAAACTATTGTCCAGAGGTGGCAGATTGTTTCTTATAAATTTGGTTTTGGAAAGCTTACCAGTATATTGGAATTCTATTATGGCCATACCAATAGGAGTTATGGATAAAATGAGAAGGTTAAGTTGTAAATATCTCTGGTCTAAAGGAGCCCACTTGGTCAAGTTGTCATCCATCACAATCCCCAAGGAAATGGGTGGCTGGGGATTGAAAAACTTACACCTTTTCTCTAAGGTGTTAGCAGGTAAAATCATTTAGCGTCTCACTCAAAGAAATTCTCTTTGGGCACGTGTAATGTGTTCCAAATATATGTCATATATGTCCATTGTAGATTGGTTCAGAACCCCTACAAAATCCTCTAAGGGATCTTTAGTATGGAAGGCACTAGTGGAGGCATTCTCAGTGGTTGGATACTTCATGGTTTGGAAGATCGATGACGGGAGGCAAGTGAGATTAGGATTAGATCCTTGGTTAGGGGCGAGGAAACTTTTTAGAATGTCAGAACCTCTGTTACTACATCTAAGGGAATCCAAAATATTTTCCTTAGTTGATGGTTATATAGGCTTCCCTTGGCCCAAAGGCAGAGAAGGTTGGAAAAATCTGGATTCGTATCTAAACATTTTATGTGAAAAATCTATCAACCTAAACCAATACATGGGGGACTCTCTATGTTGGTCCCTCAATCCCAAAAGAGGCAAATTTACAACAAAGCTCAGATATAAAGCTGGATTTGGGGATAGGATAGACACCCCCACTATCTGGTGGTGGAAGCCACTTTGGAAGACTAAATCTCCCTTGCGATCTAAACTAGACCTTTGGCTCACTTTTAAAAATAAAATTCTTACCTAGGATAATCGAACCAAACGAGGATGGATTGGACCCAATCAATCTTCATTATGTAAAGTCAAGGAAGAAACAATTTCTCATCTGTTTGTTTCATGCTCTTATGCAGGCACTGTCTATGGTATAATAAAGGACAAGCTCAGAGCCACGTATTTTTGGAAGGGTGATCTAGGTGGATATAGGTGGTCACCCACCTATTCCACTGGCTCGGAAAATAGTTTTCCACCTTGGTAGTTTTTCGATAGTTTTTTGGGTTCCAAACTTTTAGGGCCGTTTCGAGGCCCTAAACAACGTTTTTTGGGGATTTTTGGCCCAAAAGACTGGATAAGCACTTTCTTGGGCCAGTCAAAAGTCATTCTTATCGGTTAGACCTTTCCAACAATGTATTGAGTGCCCTAAACGAAGATCGTATGCAAACATTACGCCCCCGGGAAGTTGACGTATCAACTACCCCCATCGGGGCCCGCAAACCTTTTGGATTTTCATCTTCCGCTGTTAGGGTTTTGGATCTTACTTATGTTAAAAAGGCCTTTGGAGCCTCATTTTAATAATCATATTCTTGCGAATGCAATTAGATATCATGTCTCTTCTCAGAGATAAGTTGTCACCATTCTAGCAAGTCTTTCACTCTATATTTTTATTGTTCTGTACATTCCGCACATTAATAGAAATTGTGTATTAATGTATCTTTGTGTTTATATCTCTGATATATTTATGTTATATTTTTGGATATCTGATACATCTCTATACATTTATTTATTATATCTCCGCTCTCATTTCATGCCGAAAATAATCTGGATCAGTGGTATTAGAGCAAGCTGCTCTTGATCATTTTTTCAATGCATGCCCCGGACAAGGTCTGAGTATAGCAAGTTGGGTCTCGAGCTTGTATCTCTTGAGGAAAATCTCTCTCGCATGTCCAAGAAACCCTCCATGGTAGAAGAAAAGAAAAATGATGGAGCAGAAGATTTTATTAATATGTTGCTTAAGCAAGCTCTCACGCGACAAAGGGACGAAATGATGGAGAATTTTTCCCACATCCTTCAACGTCTGTCGATAATAACCGACGCCTCTTCATCAAGTGACCACTTTGGAGGCTCCTCTCCTTTCAAGGTACAAGTTAATTATGATATTCTCATATTTGAAGGACGAATAGATGTAGATTCCCTAGAAAAATGGTTAAATATGCTATAAGGTTATTTCTCTGTTCATAAATTCTTCAACGCGGAAAATATCACCTTCGCACTCCTTAAGGTTCTCCCCCATGTCAAACATTGGTGGGAAGCTTACTGGGAGCAAAGTTCCATAGAGGAGTCTGGAATATATGGGGTTGAGCCCACCTGGGATTTTTGTGTGGATGTTATCAAGGAAAAATATTACCATGTTGGCAACTATGATGACCAGTACATGACATGGACCACACTGCGACAAGAGAGGGGCTGATCTGAAAATGATATTTTAAAAGACTTGGTTAAGTTTATGCATGAGTTAATTTACCACTTAGGAATTAAGAAAAAAAGAAGAACTTAGTGAAATAATATTGAAGCCATCATATAGAATTTAGATTAGAAAGTAAACATAAGGAACAACAAACCATAACAACAAGCTTGATAATGGAGTTTGACAAGGTTTCCTACGTCTCCGGGCCTTTGTCTCAGTGGGGGAGGTTTTCTTATTAATCTTCAATGATTCAAAAGTACATTATAAGTGAATCAAAAGGATTACAAACTGGTTTGGATGTGTTCTTATCGACCTCAAGAATCCAACACAACTGAAGACACCGAAAAAGGTTGAGCGTAACTCCCGGAAATGGCCTCCAAAGTTTGCTTCCTCAATGGCTTCCCTGCATAAAAATGGCTTAGGCTTCATGAATTATTTAGCATTTCTCTTGTTCTGAAATCCAAAAAATACTTGTTTTATATAGGATTTTGGTTGGGGATCTTATCCCAAATTCCTCCCAAGAGATGGCCTCAAATCGAGCTCTAGATCCCCCCAAAATGGGCAAAATCCTCCAAAATTAGAATAAAAAATAAAAAAAATCATATTATATAGTTTTCAACCCACATTGGGAAAAAATTGGGCACGCCATACCCCTTTACCTAGGTTCCTAGTCATATGGGATGCCCATGTGGCCGAGCACTAGCCCCCACCGACCAAGGCCTATCCCAAAAAATCTGCCATATAACAACTTAAATGGAAATTCAGTCATATGTATAACAAGAAACACGTGGAGCTCAGTTGGTTGGTGCTTGTTTCGAATACTTGGGCTATGGAGAATGTCGCATGGTCAAATATTGCAGAGGCAAAACAAATTTTTGAACTGGCCCACATTGGCCAAATCCAGGGTGCCACGTGGCACCCTCTAATTGGGCCACGTGTCACCCCTATGATTGGACCGTACAACCCAATCACCAACATAGTCAATGCATAGTTAGCACCACATCACCGTCCTATCAGTATGCCACATCACTGTTGTACAACCACGTGTCGTACCCTGAGACTACCATGTCAGCAACAGTGATGCCAAGTTACCTGCCCAGTCAGCTGCTGCATCAACATCTGTACTGGAAAGTCACCTGCCCAGTTAGCTGCCACGTTAGCATCAACATTGCCACATCCCCTGCCACGCCAACATCCATGCTACCACCTATCATCTGTATTGCCATGTGTCAGACTGTCATTGGGCCACGTCAGTATCCCATACAACCACGTGTCACATATGTACAATGCCACATGTCAATTTATGATTGGTCCAAATCAGCCCCTAAAAATGCCAAAAATGAGTGACACATGTCACCTCCTTGTGTTGCCATGTGTCTATACTGATGTCATCATCACGTCATGCTGATGTATTGCTGACATCAGCAGTACGACCTATTGACTTTGACTAGTTGACGTTTTTGCATGTTTGGGAAATCGATCAGAACGCGATAACTTTCGCATACGGTGTCCATATTTGGAAAAATACATATGGCCAGAATCGGCGCGACGAGCCCGACGCAATGGTGTTGGTTTAGTACTGTTCTAAGAAATTTTATTTGTAGGCCTTCCTGGATCCATTTTGGATCATGCCTCCCCACTAAGACCTTTTGGTCCTTCAAAAGGATATTAACTAGTCATCAAGTGAGGGATAGGCCACCCCACTTGTCCTTTGTATTTAAAATATATCTTGTGCACATGTCGCATGATAATCAATTACAAAATGACCATGACAACTGAAAGCATATTGTTAGCCACTTGAACTCATTCATGTTGGAATTTCGGGGGGGGAGGTGAATCAGTATTACCCTTTTTCAATAATTAGCACTTACTTTTGTGTTTTGTTAATTACCACAATAGATCAACAATAGACTTGTTTGTAAAATCAATTATATAAACATAATTAATAGAAATTACAAGGCTTATATGAAGAATAGTGAAGGACACCAATCCTTTTTAGAGCACCAACTCTAGGAGACACAAATCCCCTTCTTCAGGGCACCAACCCTAGGAAGCACCAACTCCCTTGTATCTTTAGGGCACCAACCCTAGGAATCACCAACTCCCTTGTATTTAGGGCACCAACCCTAGGAAGAACCAACTCCCTTAAATTACACTAAAAGGACATGAATCCTTCCATGCTCCTCCCTTCCACCCTCACTTCATAAGAATCATCAGTTCTTCTTCTTGGACTTTGTTGTTGTTTTAATCTTCTGATCTAGACTACAAAGACACTTTCTTCTCACCATTCTTTCTTGTTTATATACTCTTCCAACTGGTGTGAGATATGAAGCATTATGTCACTTTATTTGGACCATCACACCTCTTCGTCTCAAATTATCAATAATCTATATTATTATTCAAACATCATTGTGTAAGCTGTTAATTCAGTGAGAGTGATTTTAAATCGATCACATGTATGGATCGATTTATTTAACTCGATTCCATGTATCTAGAAATGTTGCAGAAATCAAATCCTGCAGAGGTGCTTTCTTCAAACCATGTTTTTCATATGACCATATGCGCAGAACCATGGGCTTATTAATTTAAGCGATGCCTCTTCTTTCACCCTTATTTATTTATTCCATACGACCGCAAGTGGTGACTAGATTCTAGGCCAAGCGAGTTATTGAACTCTTATCATGATCAACGGTCACGTTTTAATTTCACGATGATATGGACGGTTGTCATTTCCTCTGGTACTTCGTGTCTTTGGAGGTTTAAACTTCCAATTCTCCCGGACTAAAATTTCATCGAAGTGTTTATCTTGAGTTGACGTGTGTCCATAGATTTCAACGGTCCAGATGTTATTTCGGAGCTTCTATACTCCAGGAATACGGGTTACTAGAACTCTGAGTAGTCCAATTCCTCTAGAGTGATAACCTACTAAATAAGTAATAAAGCGATGGTGATCGCTTGCTGTCGGTTAATACCTCTGCTTACACTATCCTTCCACTATGATTTATCAATGGTTAAGAATTCTCCTGAAGCAGATCAATGGTTAGCATTACTTTTTTATTTACGCTTTACTCTATCTTTCCTCTGTACTTGATCAACGACTATGACTTAATCAAAGGTTGATATGCACAACCACTATTTATTTTGGGACTCCAGGGGTTCGAAGGTCCTAGTGATTGTTGTTCCAATTTCCACCAGAGTTGGCCAGCGCTGGAGTTGTCTGTCTCCTGATATGATGGTCATGTGAAAATATGGAGGATCTTAGATCAACGGTTTACATTGACTTTGGCCTTCGACACTTTAGGTAGTTGCTAGTTTCCCCCAAAGGATAAACTCTCGGAGTGATGTAACTTGTTGATGTCACTGTTGACAAGGCACTGACCGAGTGGCTGCCACATCTCACCTAGATTCATGACTTACATAACCTAAAGTTCCAACTGGACCAAGACACTTGTGACCATCTGAATGTGCCACGTGTTCTTGCTGACGTGGATCTCATGATGTGGCACATGTCCTCCTCCTGGATCTAATGGTTGCAGGTTCATCTGAATTCTTGATCCAATGACTATGATCAACTCTTAGATCAACGATCTAGATTTATTTCGGCCTTCGGGTCTTTGTTTTTTTCGTTCCCAATTCTCAATTCTCCTAGAGTGAGATTCCTCGATAAAACTCGAGCAACTTGACTTCATATAATGGTCGAGAATGCTCCCGTAGTAGATCAACGGTTAGGGATGATTTCGAAACCGAAAGTTGCGCAACCGCTAACTCAACCCTTGCATCCCACAATGGTTCTCCATCGTTGACCTGCCCTTACTGAGATCCGAAGGTCAGGACTTAATCAGATGTTTGATCTAAAGGTCCTCCTCTATAATTCCCATATCTGACGATTCAGGTTTGTCCCGAAATCTACATCAATGGACATGATTCTCCCTCGATTCTTCTATAGATTTACTGTGGGGATTTCACTCCTGATAGCATTTCTGTAATGCTCTTTCCCTTCTGAGATTTTTGGTAGATTCCTCTTCATTTTGTTTATATCATTGCAATGTGCTTTCCCTTCTAAGATTTTGGTTTTGTACTTGGATTCTAACTAATCAAGATCATTGATATGTTGGGATTTCGATCCCGGTGGTGTTTCTGCATCTACGTTGATCTTGTGAAATTTAATATGATGTCTCTCATGAGCCTTAGATAGATTTCACTGCATTTTATTCATAAAAAATCATCATCACACCATAATAACATCGACTGTTGACATCAATGACAACACCTCAATGACAATATGTCTAACAATCTCCCCCTTTGGCATTGATGGAAACCTTTTCTTTTTGAAATTTATTCCCTTATCAGTTACCTCCCCCTTTGACAGCAATGGAAAAGGGGATATTTCATATCTCCCCCTGTGGCAATGCTCCCCTGAGCATGTGCCCCTTCTGATACATTTTTATGTTTTTTTTTTAATGAGTTTTTTGAATTACTCCTAATTTCTGGTGAAGATTTTCAAAAGTACTCATGGGCAAGGGTTTTGTGAAAATGTCTGCAATTTGTTCTTTGGTGTCTACATACACTATTTTAACTATTTTTTTAGTAACTCGATCTCTTAGGAAATGGTATCTAATTGGGATGTGTTTGGTTTTAGAATGCATGACTAGATTTTTAGAGATACTTATGGCACTAGTGTTATCACAATTAATAGTAATGGGATTATTATAACTTATTTTAGGTCTTCTAAAGTTTGCTTCATCCAGAGAACTTGTGTGCAGCATGATGCAACAACAATGTATTATGCCTCTACTATAGAGAGTGATCTGGATGTTTGTTTCTTTCTTAACCATGCTACCAAAATTTTTCCTAAGAAATTCTCCTCCACTGGTGTTTTTCCTATCATCTGTACGATCGGCCCAATCTGCATCAGTATATGCAGTTAGATTGAAGTCTTTATCTTTTGGATACCATAATCCAAGTTCTAGGATGAAGGTATATGGATATTCTTTTTTACTGCTTTTAAGTGAGTTTCTTTAGGTGCAGATTGAAATCTTCCCACAAGTTCTACAACCTGCATGATGTCAGGTCTTGTTGTTGTTGAATAGAGAAAACTTCCAAACATTGATCTATACATCATTTGGTCTACTTTTGGTGAGTCATCTTCTAGACTTAGTTTACATCCAGTGATCATTGGAGTACCCATAGGTTTATTGTCTTCCATTTGAAATTTATTCAGCATTTCCTTGATATATTTGGTTTGAGAAACAAATATTTCATTTTCTGTTTGATTTACTTGTAAACCTAAGAAAAATGACAGTTCTCCCAACAAAGACATTTCAAACTCTTCTTGCATTTTAGTTGCAATTTTTTTGCTTAGTCTAGTAAGATTACTCGCAAATATGATGTCACCTACAAATACCACCACAACGATCATGTTTTGATCCTCAATTTTGATGTATAGGTTGTTGTCAGTAGTCCCTCTCTTATATCCATTTTTTGTAGGTATTGATCAAGCCTAGAGAACCATGCTCTGGGGGCTTGTTTAAGACCATACATGGCCTTTTTCAGTTTGCACACATAGTCCTGATTTTCTGACAACAAGAATTCTTCTGGTTGCTCAACATAGACTTCTTCTTCTAGTGTTCCATTAAGGAATGTTGATTTGACATCCATCTGATAGATTTTGAAAATTCTGAAGCATGCAAATCCTAGGAACATTATGATGGCCTCAAGTCTTGCTACTGGAGCAAAAGTTTCTTCAAAATCAATACCTTCTACTTGGGAATACAATTTGCAAACTAATATGGCCTTGTTCTTTATAATCTCTCCATTTTCATTTAGTTTTTTCTTGAAGATACACTTGGTTCCTATCACGTTCTTGTCCTTGGGTCTTGGAGCTAGTTCCCAAGTCTAATTCTTCTCTATTTGATCTAGTTCTTCATTCATTGATTTTATCCAATTTTTACTTTTGATATCTTCATTAACTGACTTAGGTTCTATTAGGGATAACATTTCTTGTTCCGAGTCAAAAGCGAGTTTCCTTCTTGTTTCCACTCCTGCACTTTTATCTCCAAAAATCTTTCTTTCATGAGGATTCTTTTGAACTCTTTTTGATGGAGCTCTTGGAAAGGACGTTTCTTCATTGTTTTCTTCATCAGTATGAGGTTCATTTTCTTGTGTTTCATCATTGTCATCCTCTTGCTGAGATTCTACATCATCATCTTCCTGCTGAGATTCTACATCATCATCTTCTTGTTGGGATTTTTTATCAATGCCTTGGGATATGCTCTTTTTTATATCATCTATCTTCACATTGGCACTTTCCACTATATTTAGTAGTCTAAGATTATAAAATCTGTATGCTTTATTATTATATGAATATCCTAAGAATATCCCTTCATCAGATCTTGGATCAAACTTTCCTAGGTTATCTTCATCATTTTTTACGTAACATTTACTTCCAAAAGTTCTAAAGTGTTTTACAGTTGTTGGCCTTCCAAACCATAATTCATAAGGGGTTTTGTCATGGTTGGGTCTCAACTGAGCTCTATTAAGTATGTGGACTATTGTGTAGATTGCATCTCTCCATAATTTGTCTGGAATCTTAGCTTCATTTAGCATGGTTCTTGCAACTTCTTGAACTGTTCTTTTTTTCCTTTCTACCACTACATTCTATTGAGGAGTCCTAGGAGCTCAAAACTGTCTTTTGATACCATGATTTTCACATAATTGAATGAACTCTTTAGAGGTGAATTCTCCTCCATTGTCTGATCTCAGAAATTTAATTTTGAGATCTATTTCATTTTCTACAAGGGCTTTGTATATTTTAAATTTCTCAAAGGCTTCTGATTTTTCTTTTAGAAAGAATACCCAGGTCAATCTTATGTAATCATCAACAATCAACATAAAATATTGTTCACCATAAGTACTTTTGGTTCTAGTTGGTCCACATAGATCTATGTGAATAATCTCTAACAATTTTGTTGTGGAATTCTCTTTTGTTTTGAACCTAACTCTTATTTACTTTCCTATTTGACAATGTTTACAAATAGAATATGAAGACTTAATCACTTTTGGCAGGTCCCTAACTGCCTTTTTCTCGTTGGCTTTGATCAAGTTGTCAAAGCTTAAATGTCCCAACCTTCTATGCCATAGCCAACTTTCTTCTACTTGACTTAAACAACATTTTTCTTTTTCTTCTATATCAAGGATGTACACATTTCTAGATGTTCTTGGTGCAACTACCACTAGCTTTCCAGTGTCCTTTTTTCTGATTTCACATTTCTGATAATCAAACGTAAGCATGTGACCCTGATCACATGTATGACTTACACTTAGAAGATTTGGTTTGAGATTTTCTACCAGAAGTACATATTCTGTTTTGGTTTTATTATTTCCTAAACTAACAGTGTCTTTTTCCAATATCTTGGTTGACATGTTATCTCCCAAAGTTACTTTTCCTTTTCCTTTCTTATTTAACTTAAGAAATTTACTTTGATCTCCAATCATGTGTTTGGAACATCCACTGTATATATACCACTGACATCCTTGATTTCTTGCATATAAGGCTACATTGCACTCTGTTTGATTTTTCTTCCATTCCTTTTGATTATGGGAAATATTTGTCTTTTTATCATATTTTGGAAATCTACATTCATTGGTTTTATGACCATAGTTGTTGCATTTTTGGAATTCACTATTGAAGTCTTGCAAAGGAGAAAATGACTTATAGTTTCTCTTCTATGTATTGTACTTATTGTTCTTATATATTTGGATATTTCTATGATTGTATTGTCCATAAGCTTTGCAATGTACTGCCTTATGTCCAAAATTATTGCAAGAGTAACAATATCCAATAAATAGATATTTAGGGGGATTCCTTCTGATTATTGTATTTTTCTTGTCATATTTTACTCTAGTAGGGAGTATTGATTTATGTTTATGTGTAACAGTTTTCAATGGTATCATCTTTGCTTCATTATCTTCTTTTCTTAATGAGTTTTTCAGAGCATCTGCATAACTAATTGGTTTATTGACAGATCCTTCTGATGTAGAAGTTGAGTCTTGAGTGTATCCAAAACCAATCTTGTTGTTTGGTGACCTTTGACTACTGAGAATTTCATCCAAGATCTTTGAGCTATTTCCAAATTGTGATCCCTTCTTTTCTTTCTCAATTTCACTTTTTAGCATCTTAATCTTAGCTTCTAGTTTCTCACAT
Organism: Picea glauca; assembly: GCA_000966675.3. Classification (NCBI taxonomy): domain Eukaryota; kingdom Viridiplantae; phylum Streptophyta; class Pinopsida; order Pinales; family Pinaceae; genus Picea; species Picea glauca. Next base: position 1,780,186 of record JZKD02S1999897.1, read on the forward strand.
ACTTGTTTTTTATCATTAAGTTGTTGTAAAATGACTTCTTGAATTTTATTAGCTTCCAAGAGATGGGACTTCAAATCACTGATGGTTTGTTCTGAATCTTTGATGGTTTTGGAAACTTCCCTCTCTCTTGATTTAGTAGCTTCTTTAATCTCTAGAAGCTCTTCCCTTAGTACCCTATTTTGTTTTTTAGTTTTTCTTAGTTCTTCAATTATACTAAAGATTTCTTCTTTGAAGTTCACTTCTTCTTCATCTTCTGAATGTTTATCATCTTGATTTTTTATTCCCATAAATAGAAGCTCTGGGTCGTCTTATTCATTTTCTTCTGATGAACTACTGTCTTCTTGGGTAAAGAACGCTTTCATTTTCTTGTAGAACTTATTTTTATTATTAGTGTTTCTTTTCTTTTGATTTTTGAAGGTTAGTTCATCATCACTTTCCATGTAATACCCCAAGGATGTGCCCCAGTTATAATATGAATTATAATTATGTTTATAGGATGGTGAGCCAAGTGTATATAAGCTTGTGGGTTTATGTGTTTATTAGGTCGGAGAGCCTAGGTGTTAAAGGCCAAGAGCCTGATTTTTTATATGCAATTATGTAGATCATTAATAAAATATAAACATCGCTGCGTATAGACCGACCATGAAGAAAGAGTGATGGAGCACTAAGCTTCCACAAGGTTGGGTAAGGGAGGAGGCTAAGTGTGTGGGCCTAGGGGATAAGCTAGGGGGATTACCTATAAAGGGGATAATAATTTATTATTATTCCTAAAGGCTAAGGTGGAAAATTGACCAAGTGTTGTCCCAAGTTCCTATAAAGGGAACGTATGCTAAATGGAGCGCATGCAGCTCTAGGAAGATAGGTGTTGACCTTGGCGCATGCAGTTAAATCTGCAAGAGTCAGTCGTGTTGGTGGTTCGCTCTCCCATTATGTCATCCTCCTCCTGAGTCTGGGATCTGGGGCATCTGAACCATTTTGCCTCTGCGTCTGCATCTGCATACCCACACATAGTGAAGAAAAACCTCACAGGAAGGTTGTTTGTCCTATCCATTCTCCCATCCTCCACTTGAACCCGAGACCTCCAACATTGACCTATGTGTTTTGTTCTTTGGTCACACATCCTAAACCCAAGGAGAACTATGGGTTGATCTGTGTATTCTGTGAAGCTCGAGCATCGTATATTTTTCTATGTCATGTGTGTCATAATTGTTGGTTGTTGTGGCCATGTAGTTCCTTGGTTAAGTGTGGCTTGTTCCCACTGTCTATTCCTTGTTGAGCCTTGTTGTTGTCCTCCTTGTGCTGGAATGGAGTTGAAGAAGAAGGTTGCCAGGCCTGTGTGCAACACTCTCTCTAGGTGAGGGAGGTGGTTGTGGTTGAAGAGGCAGGTTGTCGGGCATGTGGGAAATTCTCTCTAAGTGAGAGAGTTTGCTGGGAAGTGGTTTTCTCCCAGAGACAGTCCAGCACCAACTACAGAGCTCTGAGAATTCATGATCCAGCCTATTGCCGAGACCCTAAGAGGGAGGTGAAGCAGTCGATGGATTGTGTGACAGTCAAGGTGTATACTCCCAGGTGGAACAGGCATGTGGGGAATGAGATTCTGTGAGTAGTGGGCGTAAGAAGGCTCTTGGAGAGAATCCTTCCAGTTGCATTGTGCAGTTTCCTATAAGCTCATCCTAGTCTAGGATTCCCTTGCCCTGGGTGGAGCTTAGTCCCAACTCGGGGGTGACCCACTACTGAGCGTGATGAGCAATGTGGTCTATGGCTAGGAGGTTCGTGGAAGGTCTGCATGTAGTTGGTGGTGTTACTCCAGTTGAAAAGATAAGTATCAGTATGTGCTTAATTTATATGTTATGCATGTCTGTGATGCTTGAATGTTATCATGTATTCTGTTGCGTATATGAACTACTGTTAATTCCATTGATTTTGTATGGTAGCAGTAATTATGTGATTATTGTGATTAAGTGTTTTAATTCAATTAAAATGCATTTTATATATTATATACGCATATATTCCACAATGGTAGCATTACCCGATCTCTGCCTTGGACGAGGATGTTACAAAATGATATCAGATCTAAGTGAAGCGTCTGGGTAGTGGCATTGCCTGACCTATTGATGTCTATATAAGATGCATTTTAATCAAATTAAAACACTTAATCACAATAATCACAGAATTACTGCTACCATACAAAATCAATGGAATTAACAATAGTTCACATATGCAACAGAATACATGATAACATTCAAGCATCACAGACATGCATAACATATAAATTAAGCACAGACTAATACTTATCTTTTCAACTGGAGTAACACCACCAACTACGTGCAAACCTTCCACAAACCTCCCAACCAGATACCACGTTGCTCATCACACTCAGCAGTGGGTCACCCCCGAGCTGGGACTAAGCTCCACCTAGGGAAAAGGAATCCTAGACTAGGCTGAGATTATAGGAAAATGCATAGTGCAACTGGAAGGATTCTCTCCAAGAGCCTTCTTATGCCCACTACTCACGGACTCTCATTCCCCACGTGCCTGTTCCACCCAAGAGTATACACCTTCACTGTCACACAGTCCATCGACTGCTTCACCTCCCTCTTAGGGTCTCAACAACAGGCTGGATCAGGAATTCTCATAGCTCTGTAGCTGGTGTTGGACTCTCTCTGGGAGAAAACCACTTCCCAACAAACTCTCTCACCTAGAGAGAGTTTCCCATAGACCTGACAACCTACCTCTTCAACCACAACCACCTCCCTCACCTGGAGGGAGTGTTGCACACAGGCCTGACAACATGCTTCTTCAACTCTGTTCAAGCACAAGGAGGACAACAACAAGGCTCAGCAAGGAACATATGATGGAAACAAGACACACTCAACCAAGGATATGCATCGCCACAAAAACCAACAGTTATGACACACACGACACAGACAAATATGGGATGCTCGAGCTTCACATAATACATGGATCAACCCGCAGTTATCCTCTGGTTCAGGATGCGTGACTAGAGAACAAAACAAAAAGGTCGATGTTGGAGGTCTTGGGTTCAGGCGAAGGATGAGAGAATGGACATGACACACAACCTTCTCATGAGGGTTTTCTTCACTATGTGTGGGTATGCAAATGTAGACACAGAGGAAAAATGGTTTAGACTCCCCAGATCCCAACGAAATCAAGTGGAAGATGATAGAATGGGAGAGCGAACCCCCAACATGACTGACTTCTACAACTTTAACTGCATGCACCCAGATCGACACCTGTCTTCCTAGAGCTGCATGTGCTCCATTTAACATATGTTACCTTTACAAGAACTTAGGAAAACACTTGGTCAATTGTCCACCTTAGCCTTTAGGAATAATAATAAATTATTATCCCCTTTATAGGTAAGCCCCCTAGCTTAGCCCCTAGGGTCGCACACTTAGCCTCCTCCCTTACCCAACCTTATGGAAGCTTAGTCCCCCATCATTCTTTCTTTGTGGTCACTCTACACGCAATGATGTTTATATTTTATTAATGATCTGCATAATTACATATACAAAATCAGACTCCTGGCCTTTAACACCTAGTCTCTCCGTCCTAATAAACACATAAGCCCACCAACTTATATACACTTGGATCACCAGCCTATAAACATAATTACAATTCATAATATAACTAGGGAACGCCCTTGGGGTATTACATTCCTCTTACTTAGGATGGGGACATTTATTGGCAAAGTGTCCAATTTTTCCACAGTCGAAACATATTAGAGGAATATTTCCTTTATATTTCCCTTGCCCTTTCTTGAGTTTCTTTATGAAGTTGGTAGTTTCCTCATCAGATATATCTGATAACTCATCATTGGTCTTTTGTCCCCGACTCATCTTTTTTTTAGATGCTTTAAAAGATGTTTCTCTTTTTGATGATTTATCATTCCCTGTCCTCATTTCATATGTTGTAAAAATTCCATGAAGCCGATCAATAGTGAGTGTGTCAAGATCATGCCTATCTTCAATTGTAGAGATCTTTGCATCATATCTCATACGTAATGACCTTAGTATATTTTGAAAAATAGGTTTATCTGTAAGTTCTTCTCATGTTGTTCTGATTGAATTAACCACTTCATCTACCCTATGAAGGTATTCAACAATATTCTCTTCTTCTTTCATTTTCAGATTTTCAAATTGATTTCTATAGGTCTATAGTTTGGCTTCCGTGACTTTGATATATGCTTCATATACAACCTCCAATTTGTCCCAGATTTCTTTGGCTGACTTACAATGCATAACCTTCACACATACGAAATTTGTCAACCCTCCTAGAATTACATTAACTGCTCTTGAGTTGTCATTGCATATTTTCTTTCTTGCAGCATCTTTGGGTGGAGTAGTTGGTTTAGTGTAACCATCTACAACAGATTGCCATATATCAAAACCAAGGGCCAACATGAAGTTTTTCATTCTTATTTTCCATAGAGCATAGCCACCTCCATTGAAAAATGGTGCTTTGTTGTTAGACATTCCCTTTTGTTGATCCATCTTCAAGATATACCTTCCAGTTGTTAGACTGTGTTGTAGGAACCTTTCTCTGATACCAATTGTTGGAATACTGAGAGGGGGCGGTGAATCATTATTACCCATTTTCAATAATTAGCAGTTACTTTTGTGTTTTGTTAATTACCACAATAGATCAACAATAGACTTGTTTGTAAAATCAATTATATAAACATAATTAATAAAAATTACAAGGCTTATATGAATAATAGTGAAGGACACCAATCCTTTTTAGAGCACAAAATCTAGGAGACACAAATCCCCTTCTTCATGGCACCAACCCTAGGAAGCACCACTCCCTTGTATCTTTAGGGCACCAACCCTAGGAAGCACAAATCCCTTGTATTTAGGGCACCAACCCTAGGAAGCACCAACTCCCTTGCATTTAGGGCACCAACCCTAAGAAGCACCAACTCCCTTAACTTACACTTAAAGGATATGAATCCTTCCGTGCTCCTCCCTTCCACCCTCACTTCATAAGAATCATCAGATCTACTTCTTGGACTCTACTGCTATTTTAATCTTCTGATCTGGACTACATAGACACTTTCTTCTCACCATTGTTTCTTGTTTATATACTCTTCCAACTGGTGTAAGCTATGAAGCATTGTGATCATTTATTTGGACCATCACACCTCTTCATCTTAAATTAACAATAATCTCTATTATTATTCAAACGTCATTGTGTAGGCTGTTAATTCAGTGAGAGGGATTTTAAATCGATCACAGGTATGGATCGATTTATTTAACTTGATTCCATGTCTCTGCAAATGTTGCAGAAATCGAAACCTACAGAGGTACTTCCTTCAAACCATGTTTTCCATATGACCATATGCACAGAACCACGGGCTTATTAATTTTTGTGTCGCCTCTTCTTTCACCCTTATTTCTTTATTCCATACAACCACAAGCGGTGACCAGATTCTAGGCCAAGCGAGTGCTTGAACACTTATCAAGATCAAGGGTCATGTTTTAATATCACGATAAGATGGATGGTTTTCATTTCCTTCAGTACCTCGTGACTTCGGGGAATTAAACTTCTAATTCTCCCGAACTAAAATTTCACCGAAGTGTTAATCTTGAGTTGACGTGTGTCCATAGATTTCAACAGTCTGGATGTTATTTTGGAGCTTCGATACTACGGGACTCCAGTTTACTAGAAATCTGAGTATTCCAATTCCTCTGGAGTGATAACCTACCGAATAAGTCATAAAGTGGTGTTGACCGCTTGCTGTCAGTTAACACCTATTCTTGCACTATCCTTCCACTATGCTTGACCAATGGTTAAGAATGCTCCCGAAGTAGATCAACAGTTAGTGTTACTTCATGATTTATGATTTATTCTATCTTTCCTCTATACATTATCAACGGCTATGACTTAATCAAAGGTTGAGATGGATGGCCACTATTTACTTCGGGACTTTGAGGGTTCAGAGGTCCGGGTGATTGTTGTTACAATTTCCACTGGAGTTGGTCAGCATTGGAGTTGATTGTCTCCTGATCTGACGGTCATGTGAGAATTTGGAGGATCTTAGATCAACATTTTACATTGAATTTGGCCTTCGACGCTTCATGTAGTTGTTGGTTTCCCCTGAAGGAAAAACTCCCAGAGTGACGTAACTTGTTGACGTCACTGTTGACTTGGCACTAGCTAAGTGGATTCCACGTGTCACCTAGATTCGTCACTTACGTAACCTAAATTTACAATTGGACCAAGACACTTGTCACCATATGATTGCACCACGTGTCCTTACTGATGTGGTTTACTAATGTGGATCTCCTGATGTGGCACATGTCCTCCTCCCGGATCTAATGGTCGCAGGTTCATCTGAATTCTTGATCCAATGGCTGTGATCAACTCTTAGATCAATGGTCCAGATTTATTTCAGCCTTCAGGTCTTTGGTTTATTCATTCCCATTTCTCAATTCTCCCATAGTGAGATTCCCCGATAAAACTCGAGCAACTTGACTTCATATAACGGTCGAGAATTCTCTCGTAGTAGATCAACGATCAGGGATGATTTCAGAATTGAAAGTTGTGCAACCGTTAACTCAACCCTTGCATCCCGCAATGGTTCTTCGCCATTGATATACCCTTATTGATATCAAATGGTCAAGACTTAATCAAATGTTTGATCCGAAGTTCCTCCTCTGTAACTCCCAGAAATGATGGTCTAGGTTTGTCCCGAAATCTACATCAATGGACATGATTCTCCCTCAATTCTTCTGTATTTTTATTGTGGGGATTTCACTCCTAATCATGTTTCTGTAATGCGCTTTCCCTTTTGAGATTTTTGGTAGATTCCTCTGCATGTTGTTTATATCATTGCAATGCACTTTCCCTTCTGAACTTTTGGTTTTGTACTTGGATTCTAACTGATCAAGATCATTGATCTATTGGGAATTCGATCCCGATGGTGTTTCTACATTTGTGTTGATCTCGTGAAATTTAATATGTTGTCTCTCTTGAGATTTAGATAGATTTCACTACATTTTGTTCATAAAAACTCATCATCACATCATAATGACATTGGATTTTGACATCAATGACAACACCTGAATGACAATATGTCCAACTATTCACATCTTATTGAATCCACTACCATCCATGTTGAAAACATTAGCAACGATAACATTAGAAATATGATTGCAAATGAACTAATATGTTTGATGTGCTTGCACGACATTAGCTTATCTTGAAGAAAAGTATGATTGAATTTCCATTCTAAAACCATCTCATGTTCATGCTTAAGATCAACTGCTTTACTTGGAACAATTATAGGTGTGTTGCTTGCATAACTTGCCTTCCTTAATTGTTCCATTGTTTGAAGAGAATGATCTTCTTTTAAGTGATGAGCATGTACAACATATTCATTGCCTTCTTTAGCTAAGTGATATTGATTTTGTTCACTGTAGAATATTTCTTTGCGATCATATAAATAAGGGATGCCTAAGACCATTCCACATTCACTTAGTGGCATCACATCACACGTTATCTCATCCACAAACTTTGATTAAATTGCAAACTTTAAAGTGCATTTCTCTGTTATGTGCAATTTATGATTGTTGCTTATCCATTTAAGTGAGTAAGGTTTATGATGTAGCTTAGTTTTCAATCCCAATTGTTTAACCACTTCCTCTGAAATCAAGTTAGATTGAGATCCATTATCTATCAATGAATCGATCTTAGTATGTTTCATTATGACCCTTATATGAAACAATTTACTTCTAGAACCATATCCATCACCAATTTTACCTGTCAAACCAACTACTGTGATTTTATTCTCATCACCTGAATCATACCCCAAGTCTGTTGGACGTGTTGTTGTTGCAACTGTTTTCCTCCCTTTCCTCTCTTTGAACCACTTTGGTCTCTTTTCTGGATGCAATTTCCAGCAATGGTCATCATCATGCCCTTCCTTATTGCAATGATTGCAAGAGAGCTTCTTTTCCTTCCTTGTCACTGAATTTTCTTTCTTTCCATTCCCCTTTCGTTTGTCTTATTTCCTTGAAGACGATTCCCCTTATACACCAACTCTTGTTTTCCCTGCTTCAATATACGTTGCTTGGACATAAACCTCATCAATAATAGTAGGTCCAAACATAAATACAGTGTTACGAATATGTGTAGGTAAAACTCCTATATACTTCATAAGAGTTTCTTGTGTATGTAATGGAATATTTAACATTAATGCCATCTTACGAAATTCATCTTTGTATTCTTGCACTGTTTGTTCTTTTCTTATTTTAAAACTTTGCCATTCAATTAAAGCCTTTTCCTTATAACCCAAAGGATAAAACTGCTTTCTAAGTGCAAAAAAAAAATATTTCCATGGTGGAAATACATTACCAACTTGTTGAGTACCATGTTGCAACTTACTCTGTCACTAGATGTGTGATGTGTCTGCAAGACGAAGCAATGCCAATTTGATTTGGGTTGCCTCATCTTTGATTTGTTGCACACTTTAATAAACTTCCATCTGTCTGATCGAGTTATCAAGCCTCTCAACATTGACTTCACCATCATACATGGGTAATTATAATTTCACATCAAGCTTAAGTAATGGCATATCATGTTTACGTTTTCTTGCAGTAGAAGTTGCACTTGTACTTGAAGAAGAAGAAGATGATGGAGATGAAGGAGGTGAAGGAGGAGGTTTAGGAGGATCCTCTCTTTCACATTTGTCTTGTTACAATTTTCCTTGAAAATGCCTCTTTCGTTCCAAGTAATCATCATATAATACCTTTACCATCTCCGACATGGAGAAAAATGTCTTTTGAAACTCTATCTCGTTCTGAGACATTCCTTCTTCAGATGCCATCTTCTCACTTTGAGAAGTCCTCTTTCTTGATCCAATATTTGGATATCCTTATACAAGCTCGCCTTCACCTCGACTTAGCTTTTCCCTGGTAATCATCCAATCTCAAACAATCAATTGTCAACCTGCTATGATACCACTCGTTTGGAAATGATCTTTTAAAAGACTTGGTTAAGTTTATGCATGAGTAAATTTACCACTTAGGAATTAAGAAAAGAAGAAGAACTTAGTGAAAGAATATTGCAGCCATCATATAGAATTCAGATCAGAAAGTAAACATAAGGAACAACAAACCATAACAATAAGCTTGATAACAAAGTTCAACAAGGTTTCCTACGTCTCTAAGCCTTTGTCTCAGCGAGGGAGTATTTATTATTAATCTTCAATGCTTCAAAAGTACATCAGAAATGCATTAAAAGGATTAAAAACTGGTCTGGATGTGTTATTCTCGACCTCAAGAATCGAACACAACTGATGGAACTGAAAAAGGTTGAGTGTAGCTCTCGGAAATGGCCTCCAAAGTTTGCTTCCTCAATGGGTTCCCTGCATAAAAATGGCTTAGGCTTCATGAATTATTCAACATTTCTCTTGTTATGAACTACCAAAAATTATTGGTTTATATAGGATTTTGGTTGGCGACCTTATCCCAACTTCCTCCCAAGAGCTGGCCTCAAATCGAGCTCCAAATCCCCCAAAAATGGGCAAAATCCTCCACAATCAGCATAAAAAAAATTAAAAAATCATATTATATAGTTTTCAACCCACATTGGGTAAAAAATGGGCACACCGGCCCCCTTTACCTAGGTTCCTGGTCATATGGGATGCCCATGTGGCCGAGCATTGGCCCCCACCGACTAGGGCCTATCCCAAAAAATCTTCTATATAACAACTTAAATGGAAATCCGACCATATTTGTAACAAGAAACGTGTGGAGCTCAGCCGATTGGCACTTGTTTTGAAGACTTGGGCTATGGAGGAGGCTGCATGGTCGAATCTTGCGGAGGCAAATTTTTTTTTGAACCATCCCACATTGGCCAAATTCGGGGTGCCATGTGGTGCCCTCTAATTGGGCCACGTGTCACCCTGTGATTGGACCGTACAACCCAATCACCAACATAGTTAGTGCACAATCAGCACCACGTCATCGTCCTGTCAACCTTCCACATAACTCTCGTACAACCACGTGTTGTACCCTGAACCTGCCACATCAACATCTATACTGCAAAGTCACCTGCCCAGTCAATTGCCACGTTAGCATCTGTACTACCAAGTCACCTGCCCACTCAATTGCCACATCAACATTTGTATTGCCACATCAACATCTGTACTTCCACCTCTCATCTATACTACCATGTGTCAGACTGTCATTGGGCCACGTCAACATTCCGTACAACCATGTGTTGCGTTCGTACAATGCCATGTGTCAATTTTTTTATTGGTCCACATAAACCCCTAAAAATGCCAAAACTGAGTGACACATGTCACCTCCTCATGTTTCCACGTGTCCCTACTGATGTCATCATGAAGTCATGATGACGTACTGTTGACGTTAGCAGTATGACCTGTTGATTTTTTGCATGTTTGAGAAATCGATCAAAACGCAGTAACTTTTGCATACGATGTCCATTTTTGGAAAAACACATATGGCCAGAATAAGCGCGATGAGCCCGACACAATGGCATTGGTTTTGTCTGATTCCGGGAACTTTCATTTTTAGGCCTTCCTGGATCCATTTTGGATCAGGGGCCAAGCAATGCCAAAGTTCACCAATACCTTCCATACCTTGCACACCAAGCTGGGTATCAAAGACTCTGAATGACATCTGGTTTTGAAATACCGTGGGGCTCTACACAGATACATCCAAACTGAAATGGATTTTATGGACATCTCATCATTGGGTGTTGCTTATCGATATGTTGTTAAAATCGAGTAGAAATTTAAGAACCAGGACAAGCAGGAGTTTGGGACTGCAAATCCGCAACAAACAAAGTATGGTAAATATGGCCCTAACAACCAGACTTCAAAAAACCAATCCAAGACACGGGAAAAAAGGGTAATGTAAAGATGAAGAAGGACACTGGAAAATGGTGCGATTTACACAAAATCCCCTAGCGCAACACCGATGAATGTTGCTCAAAACAATCATTGGTGGTCGAGATCAAAGACAAGGAGTCGAACCCTGATTCAGAATATGATTCATAAAATACTCGTAGAAGACAAATCATCGACATAGACCCCACTACTATTGTGACGTCCCCGGCCACCAACAGGTTGGGAAACGCCACTACTCACACACTCCACTTAGCTCGACTAGCTCTGAAACCAATTTTTGATGTCCCCCAGCCACCAACAGGCCGGACAACACCACTACTCACACACTTCACTTGGCTCAACTAACTCTGATACCAATTTGTCACACCCCGACCACCCAGGTCGGTGCAAGCTACTCATAGAAATGGAAATTGTCATATGCATATAAATATAAACCTAAACAGAAAACATATTCTATTCATACATACTTCACAGGTGAAACCCATAATATAACAACCTATACATGCAATATTCATCAATTATAACACATGTAGATATACATAGCATGTAAATGATCATAGGAATAGATACTCATATTTCAATTGAAGTACACCAACTGCGTGCAGACCTTCCATGAACCTCCCAGCCTTAGACCACACTGCTCATCACGCTCAGCAATGGGTCACCCCCAAGTTGGGACTAAGCTCCACCTAGGGAAAGGGAATCCTAGACTAGGCTAAGGTTACAGGAAACTGCACAGTGCAACGGGAAGGATTCTCTCTAGGAGCCTTCTTACGCCCACTACTAACAGACTCTCATTCCCCACATGCATGTTCCACCCCAGGAATATGCACCTTCATTGTTCCACAGTCCATCGACTTCTCTACTTCCCCTTTTAGGGTCTCAACAATAGGTCAGATCAGGAATTCTCAGCGTTCCTTAGTTGGTGCTGGACTCTCTCTAGGATAAAATCACTTCCCAACAAACTCTCTCACCTGGAGAGAGCTTCTCACAGTCCTGACAACCTACCTTTTCAACCACGAGCCTAACAACCCGCCTCTTCAACCAATCTTCAAATCAGTTCCAGCAAGGTGAGGACAACATCAACGGTTCAATACAGCTCAGAGAATGGCAACAACCAAAATTTTGGTAAGGCAGAGTATTAATCGGGTTTGGAAAGTGCAGATATGTTGGGATTCACAGGAAAACACATGTTGGCTTCCCCAGTTAGTCGTTTCATAGGTGTGTGAAGATGTAAAGGTCGACGATCGAGGCCAAATGAGTTAGGCGAGGATGGAAGAATGGGAAGCGAACCCCCAACACAAGCTGACTCTCCAAATTTAACTGCATGCACCCAGGTCGACACCTATCTTACTAGATATGCATGCACTCCATTTAGCATTCGTTCCCTTTCCATTTGGAAGTCACCCGTCCTCCCAAAATAACTTAGGATAAAAACATATCCTTCTAATCAATTTTTTGGAATAATAATAAATTATTATTCTCTTCGACTTAATCCCTTAAGCTTAGCCCCTCTTTCCAACCTCTCAGCCCCCTCTCCCTTACCCAACCTAGTGGAAGCTTAGTCCCCCATCACTCTTTTTTTGTGGTTGGTCTACACGCAGCGATGTTTTTATATTACTGATATGAATAGTTACATGTACAAAAACAGGCTCCTGGCCTTTAACTCCTAGGATCTCTGGCCAAATAACACATAAACTTACCATCTTATAATTTCTCAACTCACCAGCCTACAAAACACGTTTACAATTCATAAATACAACTAGGCTCATCCTTGGGGATATTACAATCCCCTCCCCTTATTTTTGCATTGTCCTCGGTGCAACTTATTTACACAACATCAACAAGATTTTCAAAATCTTCAAAAAGATGTGGGTATTCTGCCTGCATAACATCCTCATGATCCCATGTCGCATCCTCGGGACCGTACCAAGTCCACTCAACCTTTACAAGCCCTATGGATCGATTCCAGAGTTGTTTTCTCTTCCAGTCCAATATGCGCACTGGATGCACCTGCAAGACACCTTCTTTCTCCACCTGAATCATATTCCAATCAATCACATGATTAGGATGAGGTATATATTTCTTAAGCAATGAAACATGAAACACATTATGTACAGTCTTGGATGCAGGAAATGCAAGCATATATGAAACTCATCCAATCCTTTTTAGGATTTCAAATGGCCCACAATATCTGGCTGCCAACTTGGAACAATTTCCCAGCTTCATGGAACTTCTGTTGGATTTGACTTTCAAGAAAACATGATCACCCACTTTAAACTCCCTGTGGGTTATGTTCTTATCAGCATGACTTTTCTGCCTATCTTGGGTATCTTTCAAATTTTGCTTAATCTTCATCATTTGTTCTTCCATTTCCTTGAGCAACTCTGGCCCAACCACTGCCCTATCAGCTAGGTTATCCCAACTTACTGGTGTGTTTCACTTTCTTCCATAAAGTGCTTCAAACGAGCTCATCTTCAGTGATGCTTGATACCCATTGTTGTAGGCAAATTCTACCAAGTGTAGGTAGTCTTCCCATTTATATGGTTTGTCCATCACATACATCCTTAGGATATCTTCTATCACTTGGTTCACCCTCTCTGTCTTCCCATCAGACTTTGGATGATAGGTTGTATTGAAGTTCATATTCGTTTTGAACCCTTTGAATAACCCTTTCCATATTTTTGAGGTGAATTTTGGGTCTCTGTCAGACACAATTGTCTTGGGAATACCGTGCAATTGTTCTACTTCCTTCATATAGATATCAACAACATTAGTTGCCTTGTTTGTAGTTTTCAATGGAATAAAATGGGCAGCTTTCGTAAGCTTATCCACCATCACCATGATGGAATCATGTTGCTTTCCAGTTCTGGGAAATCCTATGATGAAATCCATTTTCACCACTTCCCACTTCCACTAAGGAATGGGTAACGTTTGTAGAAACCTTGTTGGGTGCCTATGTTCAGCTTTGACCTCTTGACACTATATACATCTAGTGATGTATTCTGCAATTTCCTTCTTCATGCCTAGCCAAAAGTAATGGCTCTTGACTGCTGCCACTTATTTATGATATCCAGGGTGCCCTACATAAGGCACATTATGCATTTCTTTCAAGATCATAATTCTCAATTCTTGGAAATTAGGTACATAGATTCTATTTTTGTACAGGAGTGTTCCTTCAGCTTCCAATTTATAATCTTCCAATTTCTGTAGCATCTTACCTTGTTGTAGCTTTTCCACCAATTCCATGTACTGCAAATCTGCATTTTCAGCTTTCGAAATTATTCCTTTAATATTAGTTCGATACATGCTAATGGCCATAGCATGTAGTTCATGCACTTTCCTGCTGAGTGAATCAACCACTTTGTTCTCCTTTCCTTTGATATGCTTGATATCAAAGTCATACTCACAAAGGAATTCCAACCATCTACTTTGCCCAGCATTTAAGGTTGGCTGATCAAAAAAATGCTTCAAACCATTATGGTTTTTCCTTAGTTCAAACCTCTTTCCCATGAGGTAATGTCTCCATTTCTTTAGAGCGTGTACATTGGCCGCCAACTCCAAATCATGAGTTGCATAGTTCTTTTCATGCTCTTTCAATTTTCTGGACTCATAACATATTACAAATCCATTATGGTTGAGGACTCCTCCCAGTCCTTCTTTGCATGCATCTGTACACACTACAAAATCTTCATTCAGATCTGCAATCCTCAGGATTGGAGCACTGGTTAACAAACTGCTTCAATTGTTGGAAGCTTCTTTCACATTCTTCTGCCCATTGAAATTTCTTCTCCTTCCTTTGCAAGGAAGTGATGGGGTGAGCTATCCTTGAGAAACCTGCAATGAACCTTCTGTAATAGCCAGCTAGACCCATAAAGGATCTGACTTTTGTCGCATTCTTTAGCGCTAACCATTCTCTAATGGCTTCTATCTTCTCAGGATCCACGACTATCCCATCCTTTGAAATGATATGCCCTAAGTAATGGATCTGCTTTTGATAAAATGAGCACTTGCTCAATTTGGCATACAGTTGGTTTTTTCTTAGCACCTGCAACACCAAACTCAGATGATGTTCATGCTCTTCCTCCAACTCGGAATACACCAGGATGTCATCCAAAAATACTATGACAAACTTGTCTAGATATTCCCTGAATACACCATTCATTAGGCACATGAAAACATTGGGTGCATTTGATAACTCAAATGGCACCACTGTGAATTCATAATGACCATACCTTGTTCTAAAGGCAGTCTTGATGATGCATTCATCCTTTATCCTTACCTGGTGGTACCCTGACCTGAGATCTATTTTTGAAAATATATTGGCATCCTTCAACTGATCAAAGAGATCATCGATCATTGGCAAAGGATACTTGTTCTTAATAGTCACTTTGTTCAACTGTCTGAAGTCGATGCACAATCTTAATGTTTTGTCTTTCTTCTTCATAAATAGGACCGGGGCACCCCAAGGTGACACACTTGGGCGTATATGCCCCTTCTTCATAAGTTCTTCAAGCTGCAATTGCAGTTCTTTCACCTCTGGTGTACTCATTCTATAAGGCATTTTTGACACTGGAGTTTCCCCAAGAATTATGTTTATAGAGAAATCAATATCTCTCTTCGGGGGTAGTCTGGGTACCTCCTAGAATACATCTTCAAAATATTTTAATATTGCACGGTCTTCAATATTTGACACCTTATCCTTAGGTGCTTCTTCCATATGAGCTGCAAATATTTGACAACCCTTCTTGTAACACTTCCTCAGTTGCATTGTTGAGATTTATCTAACAGTAACTACCCTTGGGATTCCCTGCACTTTCCTTGGGTTTCCTTCCTCATCCAGGAAAGTGAATGCCTTGCTATCACAGTCTAATATGGCATGGTGTTGGTCCAACCAATCCATCTCAATTAGAAAGTCATAGGAACCTAAAGGTAAGACTTAACCAACTCAATCCATTCATGTCTACTGGACAGGACTTAACCAACTCAACAACCTTTATCTTGGATCTTGTATCCAGCTGCACTAACCAATATTTTCCATGCTTGCTTCTTGGAAAATGCAAACTTTCCACCATTATAGGATCTATATAACTATGACTAGCCCCCAAATCAATTAAAATAGTAAAGGTATGGTTATTGATAATACCTTCAACTTCAATCATGTGTGATTGAAATTCAACTTTCTTATTGTCCAGGGCTGCATAGATCCTTGGTATTCTACTGCCCATGTCCTCCACTGTTTCTTCTTGCTGAACATTGTGGACAACTTTCATTTTTCCAATTTTGTGGGGACAAACTCTGTACTTGTGGTTTCCCTGACAGCCCCAACATCGAATGGGCATTTGCCTTGGCCTTTGTCCCCCTACTTCAACCATTCTCTACTCTCTAAAAGATGGTTTTCCTTGAGGATTGTTTCTAAAAAAGGGAGGTTTGTTTCCCTTCTACCTCTGCTCTTTCTTGAACTTCTTCTTGTCATCCCAAGCCTTCCAGAAAGTGGGCTTTTCTCTTTGCTGCTCATATAAGAATTTTTCTCTGCTTATAGTTTCTTCCATAGTTTTAGGATCATCATACTAGATCTTGTCACCGATGAAAGGTGGCAGTCCACTTAGACACCTTTGAATTTTGACAGTCTCATCTTTGATGAAAGGGACATACTTCAGCAATTCCAAAAACCTTCGCTCATATTCATCAATGGACATACTACCCAGCTTAAGTTCAAAGAACTCTTTCATATTTATGTCATAGTATCTCTTAGTTAAGTATTTATTTTCAAAATACTTCTTGAATTCCTTCCAAGTAACATTTTTCTCTTTAATGTGTTGCACCTGCACAAGTTGATCCCACCACATGGATGCCTTTCCTTTCAGTTGATACATTGCAATTCTTCCTTCTGCATGAGAGGAATAATTCTGCAATTGGAAATATTTCCTCATGCCAAGAAGCCATGTCTCAGCATCTTCTTCCTTCTAGTGCTCTCCACCAAACGTAGGAGGCTTAATCTTGTTCATTTCTCCCTTTATTTCGTCCACTCCAGATTTCCTATGCTTTCTGATAGGATATGGGCTTGAACTATTTTGTTCCCTCCTCTTATAGTGCCCTTGGGAGTGATGATGGTGTCTACCAACACTCCTTGATTTCCTCCTTTCATCAGGAGACCCGTGACTTAATGATTTACTAGAGTCACTCCCCTTATCCAATTTATTTTCTATCCTTTCTAGGATCTGTATCAACTTTATGTTGAATTCTCCCTGTTGTTCCCTCGCTTTCATGAGCTTTTTGTTATCTGGACAGGACTTAACCAACTCAACAACCTTTCTCTTGGCTCCTATAGCCAGCTGCACTAACCAAGATTTTCCATGCTTGCTTCTTGGCAAATGCAAACTTTCCACCATTCTATTATTTATATAACTATGACTAGCCCCTGAATCAATTAAAAAAGTAAAGGTATGGTTATTGATCATACCTTCAACTTCAATCATGTGTGATTGAAATTCAACTTGCTTATTGTCCAGGGCTACATAGATCATTGGTATTCTACTACCCATGTCCTCCATTGTTTCTTCTTGTTGAACATTGTGGACAACTCTCACTTTTCCAATTTTGTGGGGACAATCTCTGTACTTGTGGTTTCCCTGACAGCCCCAACATTGAATGGGTGTCTGCCTTGGCATTTGTCCCCCTACTTTATCCATTCTCTACTCTCTAAAAGATGGTTGTCCTTGAGGATTGTTTCTGAAAAAAAGAGGTGTGTTTCCTTTCTGCCTCTGCTCTTTCTTGAACTTCTTCTTGTCATCCCAAGCCTTTAGGAAAGTGGGCTTTTCTCTTTGTTGCTCATATAAGAATTTTGTTGTCCTTATAGTTTCTTCCATAGTTTTAGGATCATCATACTGGATTTTTTCACCGATGGAAGGTGGCAGTCCACTTAGACACCTTTGAATTTTGTCAGTCTCATATTTGATGAAAGGGACATACTTCAACAATTCCAAAAACCTTCGCTCATATTCATCAATGGACATACTACCCAACTTGATTTCAAAGAACTCTTTCATATTTCTGTCATAGTATGTCTTAGTTAAGTATTTATTTTAGAAATACTTCTTGAATTCCTTCCAAGTAACATTTTTCTCTTTAATGTGTTGCACCTGCACAAGTTGATCCCACCACATGGATGCCTTTCCTTTTAGTTGATACATTGCAATTCTTCCTTCTGCATGAGAGGAATAATTCTGCAGTTGGAAATATTTCCTCATACCAAGAAGCCATGTCTCAGCATCTTCTTCCTTGTGGTGCTCTCCACCAAACGTAGGAGGCTTAATCTTATTCATTTCTCCCTTTAGTTCATCCACTCCATATTTCCTATGCTTTCTGATAGGATATGGGCTTGAACTACTGTGTTCCTTCCTCTTAGAGTTCCCTTGGGAGTGATGATGGTGTCTGCCAACACTCCTTGATTTCCTCCTTTCATTAGGAGACTCGTGACTTACTGATTTACTGGAGTCACTCCCCTTATCCAATTTCTTTTCTATCCTTTCCAGGATCTGTATCAACTTTATGTTGAATTCTCCCCGTTGTTCCCTGGCTTTCATGAGATTTTTGTTATCTGCTCAGTGAGTCTAGGCATATTTCTGCAATCTTTCAATGATTCTCATCATGTTTCCCTCCTTATCTATCTCTTCTCCATTCCCATTGGAGTTCTATCCTTCAACTCCCAAATGGACATCCATTCCTTTAGCTTCATTCTCTAAACTGAAAGCATCATGTGCCTCCTCCATTTTATGCACTCTACGGCAATTCGGTTTGGTTCTGACAAACGTTAACTCTGCAAACACAACGTGCAATCAACCGAAATTTGTCAGGCCATTAGTCCTTAACAAATTCCACAGTATTCATAAACCAATTTGATTCAAAGAAAACTTTCGGATTCCATTTTATTTCTGAGCTCTGCTTGGTTCTGTAATAATTTTCGGGCACTATCCCCTTTCTCTTATCCCCCAACCCATGCGACCACGGGATTTGGCCAAGCACTAGGTTGATGGGCGCTTACTCGAGACTTCAGGCCTCGAGATTCAAATGTTTTCAAAGCACATCACAACAACATCTCAGAGTTTCGGATTAACGAACTCACAAAGTAGGGTGGATCAACAGTCCAGGACTACCCAGCATCCAACGACTGGCACTCACTATGGAACCTCAGGCATCTGAGCTTCGAGACTTCGGAGCTTCGAAGCTTCGGGACTTCAGAGGATTTCATATCCGCACACCCCCAACACCTCGAACTGTTAATCTCCGAACACTTCCATGTCACCTTTGGTGATGTCATTATGTCATGTTACTTTGGCGTTATGAAACTTCAAAAGGTTCATCCTTTCGTTCCCTATGAACCATCCTTCCAAAGTGTCAAGTCTCCAAACTTCACAACTGGTCGCACGCGTCCACTGGGACCCACGACTTCCATGCTTGAACTAAGATACCAAATACTCACATCACTTAATGCTTTTCAGATTGCGAGGGCATGCATCTGTGGTTTGGAGTAACCCACCTTTCGTCCCGTAATTCCTTTGACGTTGACATGTAACCTGCACGGTAAAATCGTGGTTTGGATTGCGGGACCTCCTTGGGGAATTAACTCTCGTGCAACTTGGGTCCCCGCAATGCCTCCTAGTCATCGATCTTGATGTATCATGATCAACGCCAGTGTGGGTCCATCAACATTTAACTATGTTATATAACCTTGAGGTCCCACTAACCATGCTTATACGGAGTGCCACATGGCGGAATACTAGCGGTTGACACATGGTCCAATCAGATGGGTGTCACGTGTCACGTTCCATATGGAATTTCAATATTCCACGGGTTTGAAACCCACTGACACATGGCACACAACCCATGTGTCCACATCAATACAAGTGACATCATCATGCCATGTTACTCCAGAATTTCAGACTTCGAAAGTTTTTACGCTTGCTTCCTTCCAGTCTCCCGAATTCCAAATTTTTGGACTTCTTTACCCTCCGGGTCCACATAGTACAACTGTCAAAATTCCAAGTGGGGGAACATGGCAGGTATAGGAGAGGTCCACGTCACCTCCAAGTAACATCATCATTACTCACCACTTCGGCTCTTTAGGCTTCGGAGCTTTGGACTTCGGGAGTTCTCGCCTCCGCACACACTAATTCTCCCGAACGTCGAAATCCTGAACAAGCCCATCTGCTGACATGTGTCCCTCTTGATGGATAGTCTGGATTAACTTCAAACTTCGGAGCTTCGGGGGATTTCTCTCTTCACCACTATGTTTTCCCTTTTTAACTTGGCTTGATCCAACGGTAAGGTTTCTCCCCAAATCTACGGTGTAGATCTCCTCTGAGACTTCGAAGCTTCAGGCTTCGGCCCTTCTCTTATTTTTTCACCTAACTTCATCGAAGTCACAAAGTCCGAAGGGCTTCCAGGTTAACCCTCCTGCACCTTCTCTGTATCTTACGATCGTGAATTGTCCTCCTTCTCATGAACAAATCCTATGGCCCACATTACTCTGTGGCCCAATACCACGTCTGTCATGCTTTTATAATACTGCTACACCTCCTGAGCTCCGTAACATGGCCAAGGCAACCTCTTGGCACTTAGGAATGTTCCGAGGTTCGAAATTGGTTCCTCCTGACACAATTTCCACCTGTAACCTTGGTTCCAATGACCACTTATCCGGCCCATCCAAGCTCAGTGCTTGAACCTTGGCTCTGATACCAAATTGTGACGTCCCCGACCACCAACAGGCCGGGCAATGCCACTACTCACACACTCCACTTAGCTCGACTAGTTCTGATACCAATTTGTGACATCCCCCAGCCACCAACAGGCCGGGAAACGCCACTACTCACACACTTCACTTAGCTCGACTAGCTCTGATACCAATTTATCACACCTCGACCACCCAGGAAGATGCATGCTACTCATAGAAATGACAATTTTCATATGCATATAAATATAAACCTAAACATACAACATATTCTGTTCATACATAGATTAATGCAGAAAAAAACAATAAAAGCATACATGCAGTACTTCACAGACGAAACCCATAATATAACAGTATATACAGGCAATATTCATCAATTATAACACATGTACATATACACATCATTTAAATGATCATAGGAATAGATACTCATATTTCAATTGAAGTACAACAACTACATCCAAACCTTCCACGAACCTCCCAGCCTTAGACCACGCTTCTCATCACGCTCAACAATGGGTCACCCCTGAGCTGGGACTAAGCTCCCACCAGGGCAAGGGAATCCTAGACTAGGCTGAGGTTACAGGAAACTGCATAGTGCAACTGGAAGAATTCTCTCCAGGAGCCTTCTTACGCCCACTACTCATGGACTCTCATTCCCCACATGCATGTTCCACCCCGGGAATATGCACCTTCATTGTTCCACAGTCCATCGGCTGCTCCACTTCCCCTTTCAGGGTCTCGACAACAGGATGGATCAGGAATTCCTAGAGCTCCGTAGTTGGTGCTGGACTCTCTCTAGGAGAAAATAACTTCCCAACAAACTCTCTCACCTGGAGAGAGCTTCTCACAGGCTTGACAACCTGCCTCTTCAACCACGAGCCTGACAACCCGCTTCTTCAACCAATCTTCAACTCAATTCCGGCAAGGTGAGGACAACAACAATGGTTCAATATAGCTCAAGGTATGGAAACAACCAAAATTTCTGTAAGGTAGAGTATGAATCAGGTTTGGAAAGTGTAGATTGTTGGGATTTACAGGAAAACACAGGTCGACTTCCCCATTTATCGGTTTCAGAGGTGCGTGAATATGCAGAGGTCGACGACCGAGGCTAAACGAGTTAGGCGAGGATGGAAGAATGGGAAGCAAACCCCCAACATGAGATGAATCTCTAGCTTTAACTGCATGTGCTCAGGTCGACACCTGTCTTCCTGGAGCTACATGCACTCCATTTAGCATTTGTTCGCTTTCCATTTGGAAGTCACTCATCCTCCGAAAAGAACTTAGGATAAAAACATATCCTTCTAATCAGTTTTTTGGAATAATAATAAATTATTATTCTCTTGGACTTAAGCCTTTAATCTTAGCCCCTCTTTCCAACCTCTCATCCCCCTCTCCCTTACCCATTCTAGTGGAATCTTAGTCCCCCATCACTCTTTCTTCATGGTTGGTCTACATGCAATGATGTTTTTATATTACTGATATGAATAGTTACATGTACAAAAACAAGCTCCTGGCCTATAACTTCCAGGCTCTCCATCCTAATAACACATAAGCTTACCATCTTATAATTGCTCAGATCACCATCCTACAAAACATGTTTACAATTCATAAATACAACTGGGCTTGTCCTTGGGGATATTACAACTATTATCACGAACACAACAATTCAACCAGAAGAACCAGTAGATCCTGAAGAGGGGGAGCCCCTTTTTCATTCACAGATGTGGGTGAAGGGGACCCCATTGCATTTTATTGTTGATGACGGAAGCAAGAAGAACCTCATCTCAACAAAGGTCATCAAACAATTGGGATTGTCGACTACACCACACTCGCAACCATACAACATCGGGTGGCTTCGCCAGGGACGAGATCTTAGTGTCAACCAACAATGTCATCTATCCTACAACATCTATCCCTTCAAGGATGAGGTGTTATGTGATGTTTCCTCATTATATGTTTGTGATGTACTTTTAGGCCAACCATATATGTGGAAGCACCATGCTATCTATGAGTCTCGACCTCGGGGTGTCATTGCTACTATGGGGGGTCATATTTACAAGATACCATAGGTAGTTCCAACTACTGTTCCACCTAAACAGTGTCACAAGGTAGTATCTCATACTACAAAATTCAGCTTCTTCACAATCTATTCAAAAGGTGAACAGAAGGACATTGCAACCACTACAGCCTCGGCCCAAGAACCTTCTATCCAACAGAAGCAGGTCGAAAAGATTGCAGCAAAGAGAAAATATTCCTTATGCACACAATCATCTCATGTAACTCAACTGGTTGAACAGACTCAACTCCACCAACAACAGGTTCGTGACAACCTTCAACAAACTAAGAAACACAACTTCTCCAACAAGGCAAGCAGCTCACCAAGGTTCAGGTTCAACAAATGCTTCCCCCTCTCCCTCGAAAACTCAACACAATGGAGACCATTTCTTCCTAAGGAGGGAGGATTGATCCAAGTGGATATCAGTGGCCACCCACCTATTCCACTGGATCGAAAAACAATTTTCCACCTTGGCAACTTTTCGGCAGATTTTTGGGTCCCAAACATCCGGGGTCGTTTTGATGCCCTAAACGAAGTTTTTTGGGGATTTGGCACCCGCGCGAATGCCAAAGGAACTCGCTTGGGCTAGCTGAAGTTTGTTCTTCTCAGTTAGACCTTTTCAACTTTGTATCGAGCGCCCCAAACAGAGATTGTATGCAAAAGTTATGCCCTCGGGAAGTTGACGTATCAACTACCCCCATCAGGGCCCACAAACCTTTTGACTTTTCATCTTCCGTGGTTAGGGTTTTGCATTTTACTTATGTTAAAAATTCCTTTGGAGCCTCATTGTAACAATCATCTTCTTGCGGATGTGAGTAGCCATGACATCTCTTCTCAAAGATAAGCTTCCACCATTCTAGCGAGTCTTTCACTCTGTATTTTTATAGTTCTGTACATTTCGCACATTAATAGAATTTGTGTATATTGTATCTTTGTGTTTATATATCTGATATATTTTTGTTATATTGTTGGATAACTGATACATCTATGTACATTTATTTATTATATCTCCACTCTCATTTCGTGCCGAAAATAATCCAGATCAAAGGGTGGCAGTCTCGAGGACAGTGTCAAAAAATGGTATTTGGACAAGTCGATATCCTCCTACTCATTCCTACCTAGTATTATGGTTAATAACTTATGGTGGGCACGTAACTTAACAATGTTCAAGGATTCTCTGGTACCTCCAGAAGTTACATCCGCATTAACTTTAAGCTAAACTTCGGAGTTCAAAGCAGAGCCCAAAGAACAGAAGCAAAGACACCCAATGATGCCTGATTTGGACTTTGGCACCTCATGGGGGTTTTTTGACAGGGCTTCTCAAGGACATCCTTTTATGTGTGGGGTGGGAGTGGTGCTCTTCTTCAATCAATCTCTTCTTCAACTACATTATGTTGTTAGTATGTTTAGACAGGAAGTAAAGGGTATTGTAAAGTGTATAGTGGCTGTAAAGAATTTTGTATAGAATGTAAAAGGATGTAGAATGTTTTTTCTCAGTTTTGAGGCAGGGTAAGTAAGATCAAGGAATTTGTCTTACAGTTTTGAGTTGGGGTCTGTAAAGGCCATATGAACGAATGTATCATGTTGTATTCTACTTGAATATAACAGTTTTTTTTTTCCCAAGGAATGTGTGTGTGTGTGTGTGTGTGTGTGTGTGTGTGTGTGNAGAGAGAGAGAGAGAGAGAGAGAGAATTTGTTTTGTTTCCATTTGTTTTACTTTCAATTAATAGATCACCAAAAAGATGTAGTGGTTAAGAAGATTGTAATATATTATAAAATATATTAATATTTTTTTATATGTTAATATATTTTATAATATTGATATTTCATAATACTTTAATATTAATGTATTAAACCAACATAGATGTATCTTAACCCCAGATCTATCAAGCATACTTGAGGAAAGGTTAAAGGTTTGCACCTAGAGAGATTTGATCCCTCTAGGCACTTGATAGATCTGAGGTTAAGATGGATCTATGTTTGTTGTATATCCAAAGTAGCTTTTACAGTGTAGTATGGGGTAGAAGTTGTCACTTTAGCGTTAGGTTAGATAACAATTACATTAAAAATAATTAAAGTTCTCTCAATTAGAAAAATAACAATAATAAAAATAAAGTCAATTCAATTAAACACGCCATTATATATTACTCATATATATAATGCCTACTTACATATATATATGACAACATCTAAAATATTAGTTTTTTCCATATTAAATGATTTTAAAAAAATTACATCTTAAGAAATTTGATCCCTAGATGCATGATAGATGATATATTATAATAATATAATAATAATCTAGTTTTGAAGTCAAATTCATTTGACTTTTAATTAGTTGGTTTAAATAAAACAATTTCCATATAGTTTTATAATTTTTAGAGAGAGGGGTAAAGTATGTATACTCTGTAGATTTTACTAACAATAAAATCTCTTGTTTCACAAACAAGGGAGTCTCATACACCAATTTGATGTATAGCTAGAGAGTGACTTTAAAATTAAATTATTATTATTATGTGTATAAAATTAAATATTTGATAATTATAAAATATTTTTTTTAATTTTTAAATATTGTATTTCAACTTTTTTTTATTAAATAAAAAAATTAAAATGATTTTTTTAATATAGTTTAAAATCTAATTATTAAAAATTAAAAATATATTAAAATTAAAAATAAAATAAAAATTCATAATATACCATAATTTACCA
>JZKD02S1999897.1:1817063-1838079 GCA_000966675.3 Picea glauca
AGTTGTGCCGAACTCCGTTATCAACCTGTGCATTATGGTTTGTTGTTTTTCATTGCTTTTCAGATCTGCAAATATGTTAATGGCTGTATAATTCATTTTCTTTTCTCGCTCTTTCATTAAGTTTCCCAATGGTCAATTAATGCATGCAATTTAAAACACTCAACCATAGTCATTCGAAAAATCCTGACGGATCATTGCACCATCGCCTCGCAAACTCACCATC
Source organism: Picea glauca (assembly GCA_000966675.3). Lineage (NCBI taxonomy): Eukaryota > Viridiplantae > Streptophyta > Pinopsida > Pinales > Pinaceae > Picea > Picea glauca. Next base: position 1,817,287 of record JZKD02S1999897.1, read on the forward strand.
GCCTTCCTCCATGTCTACCTGCCAGTTCTCTCTGTAAAGGCCAAGAAAAAGCACAGGTGGCAGATATTCAGAGTGCGGCCAACACGTTTTCCAAGTGCAGAGTTGACTCATGCCTGTCCTGATCCCGATGAAGGTAGTTAATGAAAGTGAGGGAGGTGGTTGAAACCTCGTCTCACTACATAAATGGAAATCCAAAAAGGACTGGCATACATGAGCTCACGTCTGATAGAGAGTTGCATGCGTAGTTTGACAGAGAAGGTTCAGACGTAAGAGCTCACGTCTGACAGGAGACTGCATGCACAGTCTGCAGTGAAGACGCAGAAGTCAAGCCTTGAATGCATGAATCGATCACTCCTCCGGTGGTTGTAGTTAGTCTAAGTATAAGTATGTATTTTTGATATTTTGTTAAGGTCGGATGGTTGAGCAAGGCTCCCGCATTGTAAAATTTTGATGAAGCATACTGGTTCTCTGGTTATGTAACTTGATTTGAGACTTCTTGTTTAATCTAAGTCATCTTTCTTCTTCATCTTATTTTCCTATGATACTGATGTATCCATGATTGAAGGATTCACATGGATTGTTATAGTTGTATTGTGATGGACGTTTGATTATAGTGTTGTTATGCTGTTCTTCAGTTTCCTGAAGCTTTGAATTCAAGAGGATCTTGTGTTTGAAGTTTTTCCTCCTTAGGTTGTTGGAAGACCTGATGTCCATAGAAAACCTCTACACTATCCTCACCAATTCTTCCTCCTATTCACCTTTACTACAAATTACTGACTAAAGTTGATCAAGACCTCAATTGCTTGTGCATGTTGGTCCAATTTTCCGAGTTAAAATGATATTATCCCGAGTCTTACCCATTTGAATTCATTAAATTTATTCATTGTGACATATAACTTTATGGGTACTAGGCTTACCTTCTATGCAATCGGAGGGTGACTTCTAGTGTTAACATTCTTGGTGTCGTTTCTGGGGAATGAATTGAAGACATTTCCCTGGGATAGAATGACAAAGAGCTTCTGATTCCGAAGGTGCATCAGATTCAGAACCATCGAAGATTGCAGCTTGCACCTGGTGACTCCACTATTTCGAATCCACTGTTTCAGTTGTGGCTCTGAAAGGTAGATGCATGAGGTCTACTCCACATTTTCCTCTAGCAACACCTGAAGTTGACCCAGAGAAAATTATCAAAAAAAGAAAGACCCTTCAGGAAGGTACTTCTGTTGTTGTACCAGGTATTTCTGGCAATTTTCATAATCCTTCTTTAAAAACTCCAGTAGTTGCTTCTCATTCTCCTGCCATACCACCTGTTATAGTTTCCAGAAATTTAAAGTTTGGGAGTGTTCATGTTGATTTCTCCCCTCCTAGTCTCTGTTTGGAAGGAGAAATCTTTGACACTTCTATTTCCCCTGAAGTTGTACCATGGTTTAAACCCAGGACCTTGGAAGACTTTCCCACTCTGGGCTTTACCACTCCTCCCCCTATTAGAGTTGTTGCATTTACAGAAGGGGAAACCTCTGTACCCTCCAACCTTGTAGCCTTTTCTCCCAATCCTTAGTTGTTTCCCCTTTCTCCCAGAAACACAGTTCCAGTATCCCCTGTTCAAACTTCATCTCCTCCTTGTTCTCCTCCAATTCACATCCCAATGGCAGGTGCTAATCCCCCTAGAAACATAATGGATGCCACAGTAGCTACTAGATATGCCCCTCTTGTCCTGCCTCGGCCTCTGAATGATCTCCCAGCTGGTGGCTACCTTAATCAGTTACCTAAGTTCACGGGTGAGGGAGACATAACTGCAGAAGAGAACCTTGCGACCTTTTATAGTTATGCAAACAATTATGTCATTATGAACAAGGATGTATGGATGATAATTTTTGTTCATAGCCTTGACGAAGAGGCTAGGAAATGGTTTAGGGCCTTGGCTCTTGGATCTATTGATGGGATTGAAACTCTAGATGATGCATTCTTAAGACATTGGGGGGATAAAAAATATTTCATTTACTATATTAGAGAGTTTGGAGCACTTAAGAAAGAAGAAGGGGAATCTGTTTCTGAATTTTCAAAGAGGTTTAATAAAATGTATAATAAGATTCTTGCTGAGATTAAACCTACAGAAACCTCTACCAAAATTACTTATGCTAGTGCTTTCGACCCTGATTTCTACCTCCTGTTAATAGAAAGAAGAGTTACTTCTTTGGTTCATATGCAAGATGCAGTCCTAGAAGTAGAGTCCAATATATTAGCAATTGACAAACTTAGGAGAAAGGATGATAGAGACAAAGGAAAGGGGAGGTCTGAAGCTTCAACCTATGGTTCCTCTGTTGCCTACCCTCAAGTAGACGAATTTACCATACTGGTAAAGTCACTTTCTGCTGAGGTGGAAAGGTTGAAACTAGAAGGAAAGCAGAGCTATAGGAATCCCCCTAATGTTGAAAATAGGGGTAACTTCAGAAGACCAAATAACACCCCTCAGATTATCCAAAGAAATCAAAGAAACATGGATAGGGATGATAAGAGAATCCAAGCCCCTCTCCAAAATAACCTTGTTACTGATGAAGAAGGAGAGGAAGAAGAGGTTGATCCCGAAATCCATTGTCTTGGAGACACCTCCTCATTTCCCCATTTAAACCATCTATATACGAGGAATCTCTCATGGACAACCAACTAAATGAGCTAAGTAAGGGGGAGAGGACCAATAGCAGTCCAAACAAATATAATATCAGGTCCAAAAATAAATAAGGGAAGTCTGACATTCCTGATCAACCTACTACAACAGAGAAGCCTACTAAAGATGTAGTTGAAAGAAGCAAAGGTAAGAAAGCACAGAACCCCCCACTAGAAGTCAAGAGCCCTTTCCCAGAAGTAAAGGAAATTTTACAGCTTTCTTCCTCTTTTAGCTTTGAGCATGGGATTCAAAATATTAGGATCCCTGTACCTTTTGTGGAATTGATAAAAAATGCGGAATTTAAAGAATATCTTTCCAAAATGTTGCAGCCCGAACCTTCCTCAAATGCCACTGATTCAGTAAATCTTCAAATTGAGAAGCCAATAGTCATCTTAGGTCCTTTGATAGAAGATAGAGATGATTCATCCCCTCCATTCTATACATCATTGAACATACATGATAAGGTGTTGCATAATTGTTTGATGGACTTAGGGGCATCTCATAATCTCATGCCCAAAACTGTCATGGATGAACTTGGATTAGAAATCACAAAGACTTACCATGACTTATATTCTTTTGAATCTAGGAAGGTGCAGTGTCTTGGGGTCATCAAGGATCTGGTTGTGACCTTGTTTTAGTTTCCCATGAAAAGTGTGGTCATGGATATCGTGGCGGTTGATGTTCGCCCCAAGTTTTGCATGCTCTTGTCAAGATCTTGGATAAAAATACTTGGGGGAATGTTGCAGATGGACCTCACATATGCTACCATTCCTTTGTTTGGGGGAGAGCATAGAAGACTTTACAGGGAAGCTCAATTGGCCTACATTATTAGCGATGAAGCAAACCCCACCAACCATCCTATTTTTGCACTTGATATTGATTTGGGATCCAGTTTATTGCAACTCACTAATTCTCCTTAACCTCCTCTTGAAATAAAAAAGTAGTCCATTTATTTTTGTGAAGATTCTCCTCCATTCACTTATGTTTGGAAGATGTTCTTTGACGGATCCTATTCTAGGGAAGGTGTTGGTGTTGGTGTTGGTGTTGGAGTGGTCTTTTTTTCACTTACTCAAGAGACTATATCTTTGTCCTACAAGTTAGAATTTTAAGCTACCAATAATGTGCCAGAGTATGAATCTCTTGTTTTGGGTTTGAGGGTTGCAAAAGACATGGGGATTGAGGAGATATTAGTGTTTGGGGATGTTGAATTAATCGTCAATCAGATCAGAAATATTTATCAAGCTAAGCATCCTAGGCTAAGGAATTATAGAAATGAAGTGTGGTACCTGGTTGATAGTTTTTTCTTAGATTTCAACATTTCATTTATTCCAAGAGAAGAGAATACCATGGTTGATTCTTTGGTTGTTTCAACAAGTAATTTCAGGGTCCCTTTTCCACCTAATCTCAAGTATGATATAGAAGTGAAATATAGACCCTCTATACCTGACAATGTCAAGCATTGGAAAGTATTTGAGGATGATCTTGAGATCAAAAGATTCCTTGAGATTGTTGGTGAGTTTTTTGCATTGCATATTGACCAAGATCATGATTCCGAAAGTAATCATCATGCTGATGTTTTCTTAAACAAAATTTCTAATCATCATATTGTTTAGTTGCCTAGAAATCATATTCCAAAGGGACTAGTCCCTTGGAAAGATTATTTGACAGGAATGATGTGGTAGTGAAGGGTAAAGGTTCAACTGAGGATGTTGATGTAACTGAGTGCAATATTGGCACAAACAAGGATCCAAAATTTGTCAAGGTGTCAAGCAGCTTGTCGGGGGGACAAAGAGATGAATATGATGAACTGTTAAAAGAGTTTGTTGATGTGTTTTCCTAGACATATGAAGATATAAAAACACACAACACAAGTATCATTGAGCATAAGATCCCATTGAAGGAAGAGGCCAAACCATTTAGGCAGAAATTGAGACAAATAATCCTATGCTGCTACCTATTATGGAAAAAGAGGTAAAAAATATTTTGGATGCCAAGATTATCATTCCTTTGAGGTATTCGGAATGGGTATCCAACCTGGTCCCAGTTAGAAGAAGAATGGAGAAATCAGACTTTGTGTCGATTTATGGAACTTGAACAGAATCTCTAAGAAGGATAATTACCCCTTGCCAAAGATGGAGCACATATTATAGAGGGTGATAGGTGCATCTAGGATGTCCATGATTGATGGATTTTATGTCTACAATCAGATCTTTGTCTTGCCTGAAGTCAGAGAACATACAACATTCACTACATCTTGGGGTACATTTATGTATGCTAAGATGCCCTTTGGATTGATGAACATAGGGGAAACCTTCCAGGGAGCTATGGACATTGCCTTCACTGAAGAAAAAGATAGATTTGTAGTCATATATCTAGATGACATCACAGTATTTTCCAGTTCTGATAAAGAACATTGTTATCATCTGAGAAAGGTCTTCTTGAAATGCAAAATATTCGGTCTCTCTCTAAATCCAAAAAAGTCATTGTTTTCCATGAAGGAGGGAAATTTTATGGGGCACATAGTATCAACCGAGGGGGTAAGGATTGATCCCATTAGGGTGGCAACCATCCAAACCTTGTCACTCCCTAGATCCAAGAAAGAAGTTCAGTCATTCTTGGGGAAAATTAATTTTCTGAGAAGGTTTGTTTCTAATTTTTCTAAACCGGTAAAGCATATTACAACCATGTTGAGGAAAGGAAATCAAATCAAATGGACTGTTGAATTCCTGTAATTATTTTGATCAAATAAAGAAGGCCTTGACTGAAGCACCTGTGTTCATCAGTCCTAATTACTCCAAGGATTTTCTGATTTTTTCCTTCGCTTCATCTGACACAGTAGCAACTGTTTTATTGTAGAAAAAACCTCAAGGGTTAGAGCATCCCATTTCCTTTTTCAGTAGGGCATTGAGAGATGAAGAGATGAAATATGATATCATTGAAAAACAGGCATGTGCTTTGGTTAAAGAACTCAAGGCTTTCAAGGTCTATGTTCTGCATTCAAAAGTAATTGCATTTGTCCCTTCATCTTCAGTAAAGGAGCTTCTCATTCAGCCTGACATGGATGGAAGGAGGAGCAAGTGGATTGCCAAAATCCTTGAATTTGATCTTGAAATAAAAACCACCAAATTGGTTAAAGGCCAAGGTTTAGCTAAGTTGCTGGCTAAATCTAATTGCAAATATTTGGGGGTTAATTTCATCAACACTTCCCAGAAAATCAACAAGATGAGTTGTCTGATAAAGATTCTCAAGTCAGCCCTACATTGACAAAATGTGCTTGGTACAAGGACATTATATTTTTTCTACAAAATCTCCAACCTCCTGATGGTATGGGGAAAAACAAGGTGAGAGCATGGAAGATTAAAGCTATTAAATATTGTCTTACTAATCAAGTCTTTTACTGGAAAGACCCTTTGGGAGTGCTTTTGAGATGTTTAGACCCACGAGAGGCCCAAAAGATTATGTTTGATTTTCATGACAGTTTATGTGGGGGACATCACTTCTGGAGAACTACAACCTATAAGATTCTTAGGGATGGGTATTTCTAGCCTAGTCTATTCACCGATGTTTGTGCAAAGATCAGGCTTGTGTTAAGTGTCAAAAATTCTCTGGAAAGCAGCAGCTCAAGTCTTTGCCATTGAAGCCAGTGGTAGCTTCAGACCACTTTCAACAGTGGGGCCTAGACTTTATTGGGAAAATTCATCCTTCTTCCAATGGTCAACACAGGTGGATATTGACTTCCACGGATTACTTTACCAAGTGGATAGGAGCCATCCCCACAAGGAGTGCTTCTCATAAAGTAATCATTGGTTTTCTTGAGGATATTATGGCAAGATTTGGTTGTCCGAGCAGAATTGTCACTGATAATGCTGCATTTTTCAAGGTTGAACCATTGATCCAGTTTTGTGAATAGTTTGGAATTGAATTGATTCACTCTACTCCTTACTACCCCCAAGGGAATGGACCGATAGAGTCCTCTAACAAAAGCCTTATAAAGATCATTAAAATATTGTTAGAGGACAACAAGAAAGCATCAGATTCAAAGCTCAAATTTTCTCTGTGGGCTGATAGAGTGACAACAAAAAGGTCTCTTGGTGTCTCTCCTTTTTAGCTTGTGTATGGAGTTGAGGCCATTTTTCCTTCTCATCTTGCCTTGCCTGTGGAAAAATTCTTCCAATACGACCAAGAGGAACCTGATGATATGATCAGAAGAATACAACAGCTGGTAGAAGAGAAATAGACTAGAGAACAGTTACTGAACAAAGAACATGACCATCAACAGAAGATCAAGCAGGATTTTGATAGGAAGGTAAGTAGAGAATATTTACAGCTAGGAGATCTAGTACTCAAATGGGATGCACCCAATCAAGACAAAGGCAAGCATGGTAAATTTGAATCCCTGTGGATTGGGCCCTTCAAATTTTCTGAGGTGTTTTCAAATAATACTTACAACATGCAGAATTTGGAGGATGTTGAAGTTTTTGGTGGCCCTGTAAATGGGAATTTTCTGAAAAGGTTCTTTGCTTAAGCCATGAGTGAATTTTTCATGCCATTGTAAATATCATTCTTCTTTCTGTTTTAATAGCTGACCCCATAGCCCTAAGATCAGGCATTGGAGCTATTGAATTTCTTAGAGCCTCGCAGGGAGGTCTTTATCCCCCATGGAGCCTAATGTTAGCACATATTTTTTATAGAAGGGTGTTTTTCCCTTAGAAAATAACCCCTTGGCGAAACAATGCAAGAAAGGGGTCTTGGCGCGAACCACTTTATGTTTTTATCCTAATTATATGGGTGACTTGACCATTTGGCGTGTTGTGCTAAGGAGCGTGCAGATCTCAATGGCTGAGCAACGCGTGCTCAGATCTACGATCCACATCCGATATCTGACCCCTCCCAACCTTCTGCCTTTAACGGGGCGGGGGTCCAAGTTGGTGGTTTTCAGACGCGGGTGCCCCACAGACATGTCACCTCCACAACAACTCGAACCCCCCTCCCCCCCCTCACACTTTACCACTTACCACCCACCCCCCCTCCGAGCTAACCAACTTACCACCTCCCAATACTGCCCACGCTCTTGTCGACACCTGTTCTCCACTCGCCTGACCGCACGCCTATCCCTGTCTGCTTTCATTTCTCCCCCATCTCATCTCTCGACATGTGTCTTCCACTCCCACTCCATGTCCCCTCCACCGTTATCTTCGTTTACCCCTGACCTGTCACTCCCCTCTGCCTCCACGTCCTCTCCCTTTGCCACATCACCCTCATGCCTTTACACCTCATCTCTCGTATACTGGCACCCACACATTCCCAATCACCACTCCACCGCCGCATCCTTCCACATGGTCGTCGCTCACTCATTGTTCCATGTGAGTTTTCCCCATTGCCTTCCTACACGTCCGCCTTCCAGTTCTCTCTGCAAAGGCCCAACAAAAGCACAAGTGGCAGATATTCAGAGTGCGACCAACAATTTTTCCAGATGCAGAGTTGACTCATGCCCGTCCTAATCCCAATGAAGGTAGTTAATGAAAGTGAGGGAGGGGGTTGAAACCTCGTCTCACCGCATAAATGGAAATCCAGAAAGGACTGACAAACCTGAGCTCGCATCTGACATAGAGCTGCATGCGCAGTCTAACAGAGAAGGTTCAGACGTAAGAGCTCATGTCTGATAGGAGACTGCATGCACAATCTGCAGTGAAGACGCAGAAGTCAAGCCTTGAATGCATGACTCGATCGCTCCTCCGGTGGTTGTAGTCAGTCTAAGTATAAGTATGTATTTTTGATATTTTTTTAAGGTCGGACGATTGAGCAAGGCTCCTGCATTGTAAAATTTTGATGAAGCATATTGGTTCTTTGGTTATGTAACTTGATTTGAACTTCTTGTTTAATCTAAGTCATCTTTCTTCTTCATTGTATTTTCCTCCAATACCGAAGTATCCATGATTGAAGGATTCAAATGGATTGTTATAGTTGTATTGTGATGGATGTTTGATTACAATGTTGTTATGATGTTCTTCAGTTTCCTGAAGCTTTGAATTCAAGAGGATCTTGTGTTTGAAGTTTTTCCTCCTTAGGTTGCTAGAAGACCTGATTTCCATAGCAGACCTCTACACTCTCCTCACCAATTCTTCCTCCTATTCACCTTTACTACAACTTACTGACTGAAGTTGATCAAGACCTCAATTGCTTATGCATGTTGGTCTAGTTTTCTGAGTTAAAACGATATTATCTTGAGTCTTACCCATTTGACCTCATTAAATTTATTCATTGTGACATATAAACTGATGGGTATTGGGCTTACCTTCTATGCAATCGGAGGGTGACTTCTAGTGCTAACACCTCCCATTTGCAGATTCAAGGTAAAAGAATTATGATATTATCATGGACATGCTGATATATTTTAGTTTAGATGATTTTGGATTGATATGGATCTGTGATAATGCTTATAGAAATATTAGATTAGCATTTTTGCATGGTCTTAATAGTGAGTTGGTGTGTGTTTTTTGTATATGATGATGTATGGAGAATATAACACTAAGGAGAAAGTCATTATATTATCACCATCTTGTTTCAATCTACTATGTTTGTAGGAAATTCTCTTATGGATATGTATGTAAAATGAGGGTATTTGGAGGATGCAACCAAGTGTTTGATAAAATGGTTGACCATATGTAATATATTTGAATTTTTTAATTGTTGGGTATCCACAAAATGTGTTTGTTTGAGAGACCTTGAAATTGTTTAATAAAATGCATGAATGGAATGTTATCTCTTGGAATGTTTAGATTGTGTGGTTTTCACATAATAGTCTACTGGATGAGGTGGAAGAGGCATTGGATATGTTTTTGAAAATTCCCAAGAAAGAATGTTATTTCATGGACATCAATGTTTGCGGCTTATGCCAGACATGGATATGGTAAGGAGACCTTGGAATCATTTTATGAAATGTGTGAATTTGGTGTCTAGCTCATTCAATTTACTTTTGTCAGTGAACTAAAACAATTACTTGCCAAACACAGGTAACTGTGTTAGCATTGAATCTTTGGAATAGTGATGATGTAAAATGTTGATTTTCAACACTCTTTTAAAAAACCTATAAACAAACAATGAAATTAATTATACCTTATCAATTACAAAATGCTCAACCATATCTCACATTTTACTCAACTTTCACAAGGCAACATGCTGATAAAAACTTGAAGTAACCCAACAAAGACTACATAACTTATATTTACATTTACAACTTTGATGCCCTGCTTGTATTTATGAAGAAATCCATCACAAACTAAAGTTTTTCACCTATAACTCCATCACATGACTCTCCTTGGATAATATTCTTGGAGGAGGAAATGAGCTAGTTCAATGTTCTATTGCATTCATTCTAGTTTGCACTTGCCATATTGTGAAGGTTTTCAAAATTGCAAGTGAGAGGACTCCATGCACTACTCTATAGAGCTGAAAATATAATAGTAATTGACTAAATAGGAAGCTTTAATTTTATAGGTATTACAACTCCAAACCTCTCAACCAGAAATTAGCTTCTAATGAGATCATTAGTGAAGCTAAAGACGCACCAAAATTACATAGAAATTCTAAGAAAGGGCCCCAAACAACAATTTGTGTATTTAACATAATGTAAAAAATTGAAATATCAACCTCTATGTTAGACCTCATGAGCATCGATGGTAAGAATTCCCATAATGCAAAATCAATATATTTCTTAGAATTCAAATTCCCACAAACTTTTATTGTTGTAATGTGATCTTAGTATGCCACTTGAAACTCGTGTACTTGTATTTAGATTGATTTACTTTTTTGAGATTTCTTTGTAGCCTAAAGTTATATTAACACAGTTCTATCACTTTCTCAATATAATAATTTGTGTTATTAGTGCATTCAAATTTATTTCATTTATAAATTCAGTTGTTGATCATTTTGGACCTTTAATTGTTAAATATTGATAATTGGATGTTTTAATTAGTCTCCTGTAACATCCCTGACCACCGACAAGTCGGGCAATGCTAACACGCCGAAATACATACATACATAGATATATCTAACATGCATTTTAATCGAAATAAAACACATAACACAACGTTACTGCTACCATACAGATTCAAATGTAATGGACAATAATTCATACACGCAATGAAATACATAATAACATCCAAGCATCACAGACATGCATAACACAAAGATTAAGCACATTAATAATACTTATCTTTTCAACTGGAGTAACACCACCAACTACGTTCAGACCTTCCACGAACCTCCCAGCCTTAGACCACGCTGCTCATCACACTCAACAGTGGGTCACCCCCAATATGGGACCAAGCTCCACCCAGGGCAAGGGAATCCTAGACTAAGTTGAGGTTACAGGGAAACGACATGGTGCAACCAGAAGGATTCTCCCCAGGAGACTTCTTACGCCCACTACTCACAGACTCTCATTCCCCACATGCCTATTCCACCCAGGAGTATACACCTTCATTGTCACCCAGTCCATCGGTTGCTTCACCTCCCTCTCAAGGTCTTAGCAACATGCCGGATCAAGAATTCTCAAAGCTCAGTAACTGGTGATGGACTCTCTCTGGGAGAAAACCACTTCCCAGCAAACTCTCTCACCTGGAGAGAGCTGCTCATAGGTATGACAACCTGCCTCTTCATCCACTTTCGACTCAATTCCAACAAAGTGAAGACAACAGCAAGGCTCAGTAGGGAACATACGATGACAACAAGCCACACTCAGTCCAGGAGCTGCGTGGCCACAACAACCATATCGAAAATGGGTATGGACACCCAAAATGGTAACATTCAGACGCTAAGACTCAACACGCTCAGGCGACTACCCAGGTGCGTCGGGTTCCCACAGAAGACACAGGACGACCCACAGATTACGGGTTTCAGAGATGCGTGAGGGTATGTCGAGGTCGATTATGGAGATTTTCGGTTCAGACAGAGGATTACATAATACAAGAGCGAACCCCCAACACGAACAACTTCTGCAAATTTAACTGCTTACGCCCAGGTCGACACTTGTCTTCCTGGAGCTGTATGTGTTTTCTTTTGCACACGTTGCCTCTCCCAGGACTTAGGATAAAAACATGTCTTTTACACAGCTTTGGAATAATAATAAATTATTATTCTCAAGAACTTAAGCCCCTAAGCTTAGCCCCTCTTTCCAACCTTTCAACCCCCTTTCCCTTACCCACCTTGTGGAATCTTAGTCCCCCATCACTCTTTGTTCGTGGTCGGTCTGCGATGTTTATATTTTTATTAATGATCTGCATATTTACACATACAAAGTTAGGCTCATTAGCCTTTGCATCTGGCTCACCAGCCTAATAAACACATAAGTCTCTCAAGTTATAACCATCGGCTCACCAACCTATAAACAAAATTTCAATTTAGCAGGGGCTCGACCTTGGGGTATAACAATCCCCTCCCCTTATTTTTTCACTATCCCTAGTGCAACTCTTTACACAACATCAACAAGATTTCCAAAATCTTCAAAAAGATGCGGGTACTATGCCTGCATAGCATCTTCATGCTCCCATGTTGTGTCCTCAGGACCGTACCAGGTCCACTGGACCTTTACAATCCCTATGGTCTGATTCCGGAGTTGTTTTCTCTTCTAGACCAATATGCACACATGATGCACTTGTAAGACGCCTTCTTGCTCCACCTAAATCACATTCCAATCAATTACATGATTAACATCAGGTATATATCTCTTAAGTAATGAAATATGAAACACATTATGTATAGTCATGGATGCAGGCAATGCAAGCATATATGCAACTGGTCGAATCCTTTCTAGGATTTCAAATGGTCCACAAAATATGGCTGCCAACTTCGAATAGTTTCCCAACCTCAGGGAACTTCTGTTGGCTTTCACTTTCAGAAAAAACATGTTCTCCCACTTTAAACTCTCTGTGGGTTTTGTTCTTATCATCATAACTATTCTGCCTGTCTTGGGCAACTTTCAAATTTTTCTTAGTCTTCAACATTTGCTCTTCCATTTCCTTGAGCAACTCTGGTCCAACTATTACTCTATCAGCTAGGTTATCCCAACTTACTGGAGTATTTCACTTTCTGCCATAAAGTGCTTCAAATGGGCTCATCTTCAACGATGCTTGATACCCATTGTTGTAGGCGAATTCTACCAAGTGTAGGTAGTCTTCCCATTTAAATGGTTTGTCCATCACATACATCCTTAGCATGTCTTCTATCACTTTGTTCACCCTCTCTGTCTGCCCATCAGACTCAGGATGATAATCAGTGTTGAAGTTCATATTCGTTCTGAACCCCTTGAATAACCCTTTCTAGAACTTTGAGGTAAATTTTGGCTCCTTGTCAGACAAAATTGTCTTGGGGATTCCGTGAATCGTGTTATTTCCCTCATAAAAATATCAGCAACGTTAGCTAACTTGTGAGCAGTCTTTAGTGGAATAAAATGGGCATCTTTCGTAAGCTTGTCCACCACCACCATGATTGAATCATGTTGTTTGCCTGTTCTAGGAAATCCTGTGATGAAATCCATTGTCACTACCTCCCACTTCCACTCAGGAATGGGTAAAGGTTGTAGCAACCTTGCTGGGTGTCTATGCTCAACTTTAACCTTCTGACATTCCATACATCTGGCGATGTATTCTCCAATTTCCTTCTTCATTATTAGCCAAAAGTAATGGCTCTTGACTGCTGTCACAGTTTTATGATATCCAGGGTTCCCAACATAAGGCACATTATGAATTTATTTCAAAATCATAAGTTTCAATTCCTGGATGTTAGGTACATAAATTATGTTCTTGTACAGAAGTGTTACGTCAGTTTCCAATTTATAATTTTCCACTTTCTGTAGCATCTTACCATGTTGTAGCTTTGCTACCAAATCCCTATACTGCAAATTTGCATTTGCAACTTCCGAAATTCTACTTTTAATATCAGTTTGGTACATACTAATGGTTGTAGCATGCAATTTGTGCACTCTCCTGTTGAGTGCATCAACCACTTTGTTCTCTTTTCCTCTTATATGCTTGATATCAAAGTCATATTCACAAAGAATCTCCAACCACCTACTCTGCCTAACATTCAAGGTAGGTTGATCAAACAAATACTTAAGACTGTTGTGGTCTGTTCTCAGTTTGAACATATTTCCCATGTGGTAATGCTTCCATTTCTTCAGAGCGTGAACGATAGCTGCCAACTCCAAATCATGAGTGGCATAGTTCTTTTTGTGCTCTTTCAGCTTCATGGACTCATAACATAACACAAATCCATTATGGTCGAGGACTCCTCCTAGTCCTTCTTTGCATGCATCTATACACACTAAAAAATCCTCATTTAGATCTGCAATCCTTAGGATTGGAGCACTGGTTAACAACTACTGCAATCGCTGGAAGCTTTTCTCACAATCTTCCGTCCATTGAAATTTCTTCTCATTCCTTTGCAAGGAAGTGATGGGGGGAGCTATCCTTGAGAACCTCGCAATGAACCTTCTGTAATAGCTAGCCAGACCCATAAAGGATCTGAATTCTGTCACATTCTTAAGCATTGACCATTCTCTGATGGCTTCTATCTTCTCAAGATCCACACCTATCCCATCCTTTGAAATGATATGCCCCAAGTAATGGATCTGCTTTTGATAAAATGATCACTTTCTTAATTTAGCATACAGTTGGTGCTCTCTTAACACTCGCAACACCATCATCAGATGTTGTTCATGCTCTTCCTCCGACTTGGAATACACCAGGATGTCATCCAAAAATACTATGACAAACTTGTCCATATAGTCCCTGAATACACCATTCATCAGACACATAAAAACAACGGGTGCATTTGACAACCCAAATGGAACCACTGTGAATTCATAGTGACCATACCTTGTTCTGAAGGTGGTCTTACTGATGTATTCATCCTTAATTCTTAATTGGTGATATCCTGATCTAAGATCAATTTTCAAAAATATCTTAGCATCCTTCAACTGGTCAAAGAGATCATCAATCTGCGACAGAGGATACTTGTTCTTAACAACAGTTTGTTTAACTGTCCGAAATCGATGCATAATCTCAACGTCCCATCCTTCTTTTTCACGAATAGGACTGGGGCACCCCAAGGTGACACACTTGGGCATATATAGCCCTTCTTCAACAACTCTTCAAGCTGCAATTGCAGTTCTTTCAGCTCTGGCGAACTCATTCTGTTAGGAGCTTTCGACACTGGAGTTGCTCCAGGCATCAAGTTTACATAGAAGTCAATATATCTTTTCAGGGGTAATCCTGGTACCTCCTAGAATACATCCTCAAACTCCTTTAGTACCACATGGTCTTCGATATTTGACACCTTATCCTCAGGTGCTTCCTCCAAGTGGACTGCAAATAATTGATAGCCTTTCCTATAACACTTCTTCAGCTACATTGCTGAGATTTCTTTGACAGTGACTGCCCTGGGAATTCCCTGCACTTTCCTTCGGTTTCCTTCCTCATCCAGGCAAGTGAATGCCTTGTTACGACAATCTACAATGGCGTGGTGCTGGTCCAACCAGTCCATACCAATTAGGCAATCATAAGAACCTAAAGGCAAGATATTCAGGTCTTCCTTAGTACTTAGTCCATTCATGTCCACTGGACATAATTTAACCGACTCAATAACTTTCCTCTTGGCTCTTGTAGCCAACTGCACCAACCAAGATTCTCGTGCTTCCTTCTTGGTAAATGCAACCTTTCCACCATTCTAGGATCTACATAACTATGATTAGCTCCTAAGTCTATTAAAATAGTAAGGGCATGGTTATTGATAATACCTTCAACTTCAATCATGTGCGACTGATATTCTGCTTGCTTGTTGTTTAGGGCTGCGTAGATCCTGGGTACTCTACTTCCCATGTCCTCCACTGTTTCAACTTGCTAAACATTATGGACAGCTCTCACTTTGCCATTTTTGTGGGGACAATCTTTGTACTTGTGGTTTCCCTGACAACCCCAACACTGAATGGGCGTCTGCCTTGGCCTTTGTTCCCCTACGTCAGTCGCTCTCGGCTCTCTAAACAATGTCTGTCCTTGAGGACTATTTCTAAAAAAGGGAGGTTTGTTTCCCTTCTACCTCTACTCCTTCTTGAACTTCTTCTGGTCATCCCAAGCCTTCCGAAAAGTGGGATTTCCTCTTTTCTTCTCACATAATCATTTCGCTCTTCTTATTGTTTCTTCCATATTTTTTGGGTCATCATACTGAATCTTGTCCCTAATGGAAGGTGGCAGTCCACTCAGATACCTTTGAATTTTGACAGTCTCATCCTTGATGAACGGAACATACTTCAGTAATTCCAAAAAGCTTCGCTCATATTCATCAATGGTCATGCTACCGAGCTTGAGTTCAAAGAACTCTTTCATTTTTTTGTCATAATGTATTTTAGTCAAGTATTTATTCTCGAAATATTTCTTGAATTCTTTCCAAGTGATATCTTTCTCTCTAATGTGTTGCACCTGCACAAGTTGATCCCACCACATGGATGCTTTTCCTTTCAGTTGATACATCACAATTCTTCCTTCGGCATGAGAGAAATAATTCTGCAGTTGAAAATATTTCCTCATGCCAAGCAACCATGTCTCAGCATATTCCTCCTTCTTGTGCTCTCCATCAAACGTAGGAGGCTTAATCTTGTTCATTTCTCCCTTCAGTTCATCCACTCCAGATCTCCTATGTTTTCTGGTAGGATATGGGCTTGAACTATTGTGTGCCTCCTTATTGGAATGCTTCAGGGAGTGGCGATGATGCCTGCTAACGCTTCTCCATCTTATTTTCTTCTCAGGAGTCTTGCGACTCCCTGTTTTTCTTGAATCACTCTCCTTATCCAACTTCTTTTCTATTCTCTCCAAACTCTTCATCAACTTTAAATTGAATTCACCCTGTTATTCCTTAGGTTTCATGAGCTTCCTGTTATCTACTCGGTGAGCCTGGGCATCTTTCTGCAATTGTTAAATGATTTTCATCATATGCCCTTCCTTATCTATCTCTTCTCCATGCCCATTGGATTTCGATCCTTCAACTCCCAAATGGACGTCCATCCCTTTTAATTCATTCTCTGAACTAGAATTAGTCTATGCATCTTCCATTTCTTTGCACTCAGTGGCAACTCTATTTGGTTCTGACACTCATTAAACTTCTGCAAACACAACATGCAGACAACCAGAATTTGTCAGGCCATCATTCCTTAACAAATCCCACTGCATTCATAAACAAATCTGATTCAAGAAAACTTTCAAACTCCATTTTCTTTTGGGCTCTGCTCTATGAAGTTTTCAGGCACTAGCCCCTTTCTCTCAGTCCCCAACTCACGCGACCATGGGTCATGACCAAGCGCTAAATCAAAAGGTGCTTACTCGGGCCTTCGACTTCGGAAATTTTCAAAGCACAACACAACAATCTCTTTGAAGTTCCGAGTTGCCGAACTTCCGAAGTAAGGAGAATCATCCGTCCACGTCTACTTAACATCCGACGACAGAGACTCACTATGGAACCTCAGGTGTCTGAGTTCTGGGTCTTCGGGTCTTCGGGACTTCAGAGCTTTGGACTTCGGGAGTTTCAACTCCTATACGCTCGCTTTTTTCTAGAGCACTTTTCCCAGGAGTTCACGATCTACTGATGTGTGTCCTCCTTCACGATCAACGACTATGAGTGACTTCGGCACTTCGGGCTTTGGGAGTTTCAAACTCATAGCACTTGCCTCCTCACAAAGTACTTCCACCCAAAGTACACAATCTATTTACGTGTGTCCTTCACAACGGACGGTTGCGATCTACTTCGGCCTTTGGGACTTCGGGAGTTTGTCACACTCCACACTTGAAATCCTCTGAAGTGACTTTCCCTGAAGTCTCAGATCTGCTGACACGTACCCCTCTGGCAACCAACAACCAGGATCTACATCTTCTATTTCACTTTCTCCTCGATCACAAAACTTCTGAAGTGCTCTCTCTCTGGAGTTGTGGATCTTGCGCCACCTGTCAACCTGGATCGGACGAATGTCGATCCTTTGCGCTCATATCCGATGGCTTGGGATCTGTTTCCTCCTCAACGCTCTCCTTTGCTTTCCTGGACACTGATCTAACGGTCCAGACTCCTTCTAACAACAGATCTGACGACTGTTGTCGCTCCTCCTCCTGAGCGTTGTTTCTCGAACCCCTTCTCCTCAGAGGGTTGCTTCGACACTTAGTCGACTTTCAGATCTGTGCACTCCTTGCAACAGATCTTTGCGTCCCTTCACGAGAAAACTCAATCTATTTCTCCCAAGCTTTTTGAGTAAAAGACTCTATTGACACACTCCTTGCACCTAGGGACACTCTGAACCTCGAATTTTGTCCCTTTTGACAACAATTCTCTCTGAAATATTTGTTTCGTTAACCACAAACATGGCACACCCAGGCTCAGTGTTGTAACCATGCTCTGATACCAATTTGTAACATCCGCGACCACCGACAGGGCGGGCAATGCTACCATGCGGAAATACATACATACATAGATATATCTAACATGCATTTTAATTGAAATAAAACACATAACACAACGTTACTGCTACCATACATATTCAAATGTAATAGAAAATAATTCATATATGCAACATAATACATAATAACATTCAAGCATCACAGACATGCATAACATAAAAATTAAGCACATTAATAATACTTATCTTTTCAACTGGAGTAGCACCACCAACTACGTGCAGACCTTCCATGAACCTCCCAGCCTTAGATGATGTTGCTCATCACACTCAGTGGTGGGTCACCCCCGAGCTGGGACCAAGCTCCACCTAGGGCAAGGGAATCCTAGACTAAGATGAGGTTACAGGGAAACTGCACAGTGCAACTGGAAGGATTCTCCCCAGGAGCCTTCTTACGCCCACTACTCATAGACTCTCATTTCCCACATGCCTGTTCCACCCGGGAGTATACACCTTCACTGTCAACCAGTCCATCAGTTGCTTCACCTCCCTCTCAGGGTCTTGGCAACAAGACGAATCAGGAATTCTCATAGCTCTGTAGCTGGTGTTGGGCTCTCTCTGGGAGAAAACCACTTCCCAGTAAACTCTCTCACCTAGAGAGAGTTTCTCACAGGTCTGACAACCTGCCTCTTCAGCCACTTTCAACTCGATTCCAACACAGTGAGGACAACAACAAGGCTCAGTAGGGAACATATGACGACAACAAGCCACACTCAGTCTAGGAGCTGCATGGCCACAACAACCAATTGGAAAACGGGTATGGACACCCAAAACGGTAATAGTCAGATGCTAAGACTCGGCACACTCAGGCGACTACCCAAGTGCATCGGGTTCCCACAAAAGATAGAAGACGACCCACATATTATGGGTTTCAGATATGCGTGAGGGTATGCTAGGGTCGATGATGGAGGTTTCCGGTTCATATGGAGGATGACAGAATAGAGGAGTGAACCCTCAACACGGTCGAATTCTGTAACTTTAACTGCATGCACCCAGGTTGACACTTGTCTTCCTGGAGCTGCATTCGTTTCCTTTTGCCCACGTTGCCTCTCCCAGGACTTAGGATAAAAACATGTCTTTTATATAGCTTTGGAATAATAATATATTATTATTCTTAAGGACTTAATCCCCTAAGCTTAGCCCCTATTTCCAACCTTTCAGCCCCCTCTCCCTTATCCACCTTGTGGAAGCTTAGTCCCCCATCACTCTTTCTTCGTGGTCGGTCTGCATGCAACGATGTTTATATTTTTAATAATGATCTACATATTTACACATACAAATCCAGGCTCATTGGCCTTGGCATCTGGTTCACCAGCTTAATAAACACATAAGTCTCTTAGCTTATAACCATCGACTCACCAACCTATAAACAAAATTACAATTTAGCAGGGGCTCAGCCTTGGGGTATTACATCTCCAAAGTGATATAAGAGTAGAAGTAGGACAACTATCCATGACTTTAGGACGAGGGGTCATGAAAAGGGTGAAATAATTAATAGAGGAAGCAAGACATCAGTACTGTGTAATGATTGTGCACAAGGTGCTAGAGAGGAGTATATTGTAGATTTCTTCATTGGGATCCATCTAATGAGATTGTAAGTAGTTGAGACGGAGGTGGAAGGGGTAGGTAAAGGATAGAAGACATAAAATATGTGATAAACATGTGGTTGTGGTTGTCAAGAAAATATTTATTTCTAGAGATTTGGAAAAACCCAAGAGAATTTCACTAGACAAAGTTGTTAATGAGTTCATGAAAACTACAATCTCGTGAAGCAAAGGAACCAAGAGTATTATGGATCCAATGATTAGGATGCTACTCCATGAGATGATTTTTCAAAGGATAGTTGTTATAGAGGATCATATTATATGCATCTTCATTCAGAGACTACTCGACACTTTTAGTAAATGGGAGGCGTAGAAATGACAAAAGACAAGAAAGATATAACCAAACCATTTGGTGGCAATGATTATTTTAGTTATGTATGGGTTAATAAGAGAATGAACAAGAAGTTTCCATAACCAACATTGTAGGCATAGTTACATAGAGAAAAGGAGCCAAGAGTTAGATAGACGTAATGATAGGTTAGTTCCAATATGTTTTTATTTTTGTTTTTTTATGAGAGGCTATTGCAAAAAGGAATCTTCTTGAAAATTCCTTCATCTTGATTCCATTACTAACAATGATAGTGGAACCATCTTGAAATGGTGGGAACCATCTTAGTGATACAACTCCCTACTTTGGGTTGATTTCTGATCAACATGATTCACTTCAAAAATTATGAGCTACTAGGGTTTGCTAGAAGAGGTGAAAGGCATTATGAGAAGTCATTTCAACAGAATAAAACACCAGCGATAGACAAAACTTCATTAGTGTTGTCACTTCACTCTCCAGTACTCCCAGTACCCAGTAAAGTTTCCATTGTTATGCCAACATCTCCATTGCTATGCCGACAGCAAAAGGCTCCAGCCACCACGTACTCAGCAAAAGTCTCTATTAAAAATCTTTCAAATATTTTTTTAATGGGAGAATGAATAAATACCATACAAGGACCCACTAATAGTCTCAGGATCGTCACTCAGCCCACTGTTTCCGTTTTCCATCAATCCTCAATTTCAATGGACCACGAGAATTCATAGAT
>JZKD02S1999897.1:1838129-1863831 GCA_000966675.3 Picea glauca
AACCATCTTGAAATGGTGGGAACCATCTTAGTGATACAACTCCCTACTTTGGGTTGATTTCTGATCAACATGATTCCCTTCAACAATTATGAGCTACTAGGGTTTGCTAGAAGAGGTGAAAGGCATTATGAGAAGTCATTTCAACCGAATAAAACACCAGCGATTGACAAATATTCATTAGTGTTGTCACTTCACTCTCCAGTACTCCACGTACCCAGCAAAGTCTCCATTGTTATGCCGACATCTCCATTGCTATGCCGACAGCAAAAGTCTCCAGCCACCACGTACTCAGCAAAAGTCTCTATTAAAAATCTTTCAAATATTTTTTTAATGTGAGAATGAATAAATACCATACAAGGACCCACTAATAGTCTCAGGATCGTCACTCAGCCCACTGTTTCCGTTTTCCATCAATCCTCAATTTCAATGGACCACGAGAATTCATAGATGATGATAAGGGATTTGTGGAATATAAATTTTGACACGACATGTTTCACTGATTTTCATCGATAATTTATTCTCAGATGTTATATTTCACTTTAATGAAGAGCAAAAATATCATAAATGGGGGTCACTATTCAAGATGAAATTTTAACAAGAATGAAAGGTTGATGTTTATTATGTGCATATAGTTAGAAATTAATATCACATCGTAGGATTTTCTATTATTTTATACTTTGAGATTTTGATATCACATTTTAATATTTCTTATATTGGTATTATTATAATAAATACATGTAAATTATTCACTTTTTTCATTTAATTAATCTTTAATTCACATGATTTTGATATTTTGTTTTTATCTTATTTAATTTTGGAAATATATAATTCAATTAATTAATTTATTATATATAATTTTATGAAAAACATCACTATCATTATCAATTAATTTATTTATTTTAACACTACATGTTTCACTGATTTTCATCGATAATTTATTAAGATGTTATAATTTAATCTCAGATGTTATATTTCACTGTAATGAAGAGCAAAAATATCATAAATAGGGTCACTATTCAAGATGAAATTTTAACAAGAAAGAAAAGTTGATGTTTATTATGTGCATATAGTTAGAAATTAATATCACATCGTAGGATTTTCTATATTATTTTGTACTTTTGAGATTTTGATATCACATTTTAATATTTCTCATATTGTATTATTATAATAAATACATGTAAATTATTCACTTTATCATTTAATTAATCTTTAATTCACGTGATTTTGATATTTTGTTTTTATCTTATTTAATTTTGGAAATATATAATTCAATCAATTAATTTATTATATATAATTTTATGAAAAACATCACTATCATTATCAATTAAAATAAAAAAAAACATACTAAAAATGATGAAGATAAAAAAACATACTAAAAATGATGATAATAAAAAGAGGATAGGTTTTTTACATCAAAATTATTAATTAAGATTAAAAAAAATAAAATGATGATAATAAAAAGAGGATATGTTTTTTACGTCAAAATTATTAATTAAGATTAAAAAAAATACTTATTGTATTTATTAACAATATACCAAAAAATCATTAATTAATTATTTTTATTGTACTTATTAGTTCCTGGGTAAGGCTTAGAGGGACTATACCTATAGATAATTAGTTGACTTCATATTAGTTTGTTATTTGATTAAAAATATTTGCATAATCTTTATTGTTGGAACTAGAGAACTAAAAACATTATTTTTTATATAATAAAAAATATCATATATGTCATGATCTGATTGGATAACAAATTGGAGGTCTTATTGTCAGCTTCGTTATTCCCAATGCTTTATATGTTAGCATATCCAAAGTTTTTGATCATCGCTATTTTTATTAAAATGTTTAGATATCCAAAGTTTTGAGGATCCAGAGTCCGTTTTTTATTAGTTGACTTCATATTAGTTTGACCCTTCACTAAATTTTTTTGCATAGTCTCTATTGTTGGAACTATTGTTGTTATTATTATTATTATTATTTATTGTTATTATTAAGTTCTTAAGCATTTTTATTATTATGTACGTAAATAGGCATGCCACACTGCATTCTTTCTTAAATGTTTACACAACGCAAGGCCCATGGACGGTCCTAACAGCCTTAAATGTTTACCTAACAGGCCTCACAACCTTAAATGTTTACTTAACAGGCATGTTACAATACATTTTCCTCCGATTTTTTTTATACAATGTTGTCTGCAGTGAATATGGGCGATATTGTCCTTCAACGACATTACTGGTTCATTGGTTGATGCTTTCTCATTGGTTCGGTGGATGCTTCTTATTGTTGTTTGATTCAACTTTGCAAAGTTGAGGTCTTGCAGCTGCATTTGGACCTCTTGGTGCTTGTTCATTGGTTTGTTGTTTTCCTATTGCTCTTGTTTGCTTCAACTTTGCAAGGTTGAGGTCCTGCATCCACAGTTGGACCTGTTATTGAAGTTTGCACGCTTGGGATTCTGCAACTGAGATTGGAACTACACTTTTGTCGTTCCCCATTGACGGGTGGGTTTCAATGTCATGTTTACCTTCCTATTCGTTGTTTGTTGTTTGTTATTTCTAGTTTGCAAGTAAAAAATTTCAATACTGGGAATGCATGAGTCAAAATCCTCTTGCAGAACATCTTTGTATGTGAGTACTATGACCAGAGAACTAGGAGTGTGACATTGTCTTGGTCTTGTTCTTGAACGTCAATGTTCGACATAGAACCCACCTCTATCGCAGCCATAGTGAAATATAAAAAAGGAAATCGAATGTTCTCCTCATTTTTTCTGTTTCTGAAAACTATATGTTTGGTGCAGTTTTTTCCTAGCCATTCCCTTCCAATCACATGTGCCCACTTCCATGTCCTGGACATCAAACCAGGACTTGTTGGAAAATAGAAATGCAAAAAAAATATGAGGTACAGCCTGAAAAAAATGCACCAAACGTATGGTTTTCAGGAACAGAAAATGTGAGGAGAAAATTATATTTCCTTTTTTATGTGTCATTATGGTTGCGATAGAGGTGGCTTATGTGTCGAACATTGACGTTCAGGAACAACACCAAGACAACATTACAGTCATGTTTCTCTGGTCGTAATAGTCACATACATATATGTTCTGCAAGAGAATTTTGACTGAGGCATTCCCAGTATTGAAAATTCTTACTTGCAAATTGGAAAAAACTAACAACGAATAGGGATGCAACCATGGAAGTGAAACTTACCCATGAATGGGGAAGGACAGAAGCGTTGTTCCAATCGCGGATGCAGAATCCCAACCATGCAAATTGCAACTTTCTTAAATGTTTACACAGTGGGAGACCCTTGGACGGTCCTCACAACCTTAAATGTTTACTTGAAAAGCCTCACAACCTGAAATGTTTACTTAATAGGTGTGTCACAATACATTTTCCTCTTATTTTTTGATACAATATTGTCTACAGTGAATTTGGGTAATATTGTTCTTCACCGACATTACTGGTTGGTTGGTTGATGCTTGCTTGTTTGTTTGTTGGATGCTTCTTATTGTTGTTTGATTCAACTTTGCAAAGTTGAGGTTCTGCAGCTGCAGTTAGACCTCTTGGTGCTTGTTCACTGGTTTGTTGTTTGTTACTTTCTCTTGTTTGCTTCAACTTTGCAAGATTGGAGTCTGTATTCGCAGTTGGACCTGTTGTTGCAGTTTGCACGGTAGGGATTCTTCATCCGTGATTGGGACTACGCTTCTGTCGTTCCCCATTCACCAATAAGTCTCGGTGAATGTGGTTGCATTCATGTTCATTGGTTGTTGTTTGTTATTTCCAATTTGCAAGTAAGAATTTTCAATACTAGGAATGCCTGAGCCAAAATCCTCTTGCAGAACATCTCCGTATGTGACTACTACGACCAGAGAAACATGAGTGTGATGTTGTCTTGGTATTGTTCTTGAATGTCATTGTTCGATAGAGATCCCACCTCTGTCGCGGGCATAGTGACATATAAAAAAGGAAATTGAATTTTCTCCTTGTATTTTCTGTTCCTCAAAACCATACGTTTGGTGCATTTTTTCCATGTTGTTTCCTTCCAAAACATCGTGTTCCCCTTTGAATGTCAATGCTGGACACATAACCCACCTCTGTTGCACCCATAGTGAGATATAAAAAAGGAAATCGAATGTTCTCCTCATATTTTATGTTCCTGAAAACCATACGTTTGAGTGCAACCCTGGCACTGAAACTTACCCGTCAATGTGCAATGCCAGAAACGCAGTTCCAATCGTGGATGCAGAATCCAAACTGTGCAAAGTGCAACAACACGTCCAACTACGGATGCAAGGCTTAAATATTGCAAAGTTGAAGCAAACAAGAGCAAACATCAAACAACAAACCAGTGAGTGAATTGACTAGACAATGTTATGTGACTACTATTAGACTACTATTTTGTGACTGAATTCCAGAATAGAGGGAGTGGGAATGACCACACATTGTTGTGGATAGAGGGTGCACCAGTCTATGGAAATGACAACAACTCACAGATTGAGCAGTTTCTGGAAAAATACATGACATGCAACACATATCATTTGGATCCAGGGCTTGCCAAAGTTCATAGACATTATCATACAAGAAGCTATAAAAAACGAAAAAAATCACATTTCAGATACAACTTCCCTGTGTCGCCAATGAGAACAACAAGAATCATAGAGCCAACTAGTTTGGAGGACAATGTTCTCATTGAGAAATCTAAATCTTTGTTCGCATTTCTAGAACAAGGAGACTTTGATGACTTAATGAGATTCCAAGACTTCTTGGCAGAGCTAAATCTAATAGAAGATGAGTACATCCAAGGCATACAATCTACACTTAAACAACCAACAATTTTCCTTAAACGGAAACTTTTACATATATGGAACAATAGTTTCTCCAAGGACCAGCTAGTTATGTGGAATGCAAATACAAACGCACAGTATGTCCTCAATACATATGCCACAACATCATATTGTACCTCGTACATGACAAAGGTTGACAAATCTATGACAAGTGCATTCAGAAGAATACACAAAGAACATGAAAAAAATCATATTGATACTATGCAAATGATATGTGCACTTGGAAATACATTGCTTAATCTTCAACAAATGTCTTCTCAACAAATAGTCCACGTTGCACTTTCCCTTCCCCTGGAATGTGGTTCAAGGAAATGTGTCTTCACAAACACATCTCCACTTGAGAAACACAAATTAGAACATGGTTTTACATTTGGGCCACCAAAAATACTATTAAAATAAAATAATATGAAAAATGTTGAAATAGATATAAACAACATCTCTTTGAACTTAAACTAGAGTTTGTCGAGCTCCAACTATATTTCATAGCTGAGAATGTTTTTCCCATAGTTAATGTGTTTCTATGGCTTCATAATTATCATACTTAAGTGTTGTTGTGTGAGGGATAACGTTTTTTTCTCCCTTTCTTTTTCCTCTTCTATACTTACTCATTTTTCTCTTTTCTTCTTCCCCTCTATTATCCGTTTCTGGTTCTATACTTAGTCGTGTTTCTATGCTCGCGAGTTCCCGGGGCGACGAACTAACAAATCCTCATCTCCATCTATATATTCACATCATGAGTCCGACCGACCGTCGTTCATTTTCATACTTAGCCAATTTTGTGGTCGCGGGTTCGCAGGTAGGTGCTATCGAACTCTCATACCCTGTGTTCGGGGTATACATATTGCACTAAAAACTTCGATGATCTACAATTCGACCCCGAACTACTCGAAATCGCAAGCCTCACTCTAACTATGATGACTTCGTCTGACCACCCCGCCTTTCCATACTTAGTCGAGTCTTCAAAGTTTCACGGGTTCACAGACTCCCAGGTTCACAAAAGTTTGAAAGCATTTTTCGCTCCCCTCCATCCCCGCCACCTTCGCCCCTTCCCAGTGCACATTAATTATGCTTTTACTAGTGACAACTCACCAGACAGGTTTGAAAAGATTGGCATTAATAAGTGGAAATCTCAAGGACATCTCCCATTAAAACACATTAATGGGAGAATATTATGGGATCTCGTGATTTTTTTGTGTCGATCTTGAATTGGATTTTTTTTTTTGGTTATTTTAGTTTTTTTAAGGCATCATCATAGTAAGAATGCAATATTGTGCTAGCCCATTGTCATCTACAAAGGTGTTGACGTCATGTCCCTCTTTAATACTGTGCATATATTACAGGTTGTCATATTTGAGAATATGCTTGCATATGAAAATGTTAACTCATATTTTCTCTATCGCCTATGCATTTGAGAAAAATTTGCGAGTCGAAAACACCCTTCAAATTGGAACATAGTTTACATTTGGGCCACAAAAATACTATTAAAATAAAATAATATGACTAGTATTGGAATAAATATAAACAAACTCTCTTTGTACTTGAACCTGAGTTTGTCGAGCTCCAGGTATATTCCATAACTGAGAATGTTTTTCCCATAGTTAATGTTTATGGTCGCGAGTTCCCGGATTGGCGCTATCAAAATCTCATGCCCCCTGTTCCGTGATATACATCTTGCACCCAAAACTTCTGTGATCTACAATTCGATCCCAGATTCCTCGAATTCACAAGCTTCACTCTACCTATAATGAGTCTGTCCTCGTCCATCTGTTTGCCTCGCCTTTCCATACTTATTTGATTCTTCACCTCTTGTTGTCGCAGATTCACTGGTTCGCGGACTCTCGCGTTCAGAAAAGTTTGAAAGCATTTATCGCTCTCGTCCATCCCCACCACTTTCATACACTTCCCAATGCAAATTACTTATGGTTTTAATTGGTGACAATTCACCACAAGAGGTTCGAAAAGATTGACATTAATAACCGAAAAGCTAAAGGAAATCTCCAATTAAAATGCATTAAACCAATATCTACGGGAGATTATATTATCATCCCCCAGTGTTCATTTTAAATATTGCCATGACACAATTACTATCACATGTTGCAATACAAACAGATCTTCATCAAAGCATTAGCTTTTCTCACAGGCACCCCAGATGCACTCCAGTCGCCAGATATCGAATTGATATAGGACAATATTATGGGATCTGAACTTTTATTTTTGTGGATCTTGAACTCGATTTTTTTTTTACTTTAGTTTTTTTAAGGCATTATGCCCCTCCTTTCCATACTTAGTCGATTCTTCACCTCCTGTTGTCACAGATTCGCGGGTTCTCGGGCTTCCAAGTTCACAAAACTTTGAAAGCATTTTTCGCTCCCGTCCATCTCCATAACCTTCACACCCTTCCCAATGCACATTAATCATGCCTTTATTAGTGACAACTCACCACACATATTCAAAAATATTGGCATTAATAGGCGAAAAGGTCGAGGACATCTCCCATTAAAACACATTAAACCAAGATTTACGAAAGATTATATTATCATCCTCCAACGTTCATTTTAAATACTTATTCCCATTTCCCTCTATCATCGAAAACTTGGGCTTTAAGGTGCCTTCCTTGTAATGTTCCTGGTCATCCACATGTGAGACAACTTAGAGATGTCATTCAGGCCCAATTGGAAGATGAGGGACTGGTTTTATGTGATGTCAACTCTAAGGGAAAAAAATTATGTTAGCCAACAGAAACTTAGACAAAAAAATTTCAAGTATCTTATGATTGGTATTCTCCCTGTATTTGATCCTTTGGTTGGTTGAAAGGCCTTCCTAAAGATTTGTATGTTGAAATTTTTTGTTTTGTTACTAGTAATTAGAAGGGACTTTCAAGTCACCTGCAAAATGCTCTTTTGTTGAAGTATATATCTTCTTCCAACAACACAGATCTGGTAAATGTATCAAATCCTGCAGACCACACCAGAATTTATCTTTCGTCAAAGGAGTCGCACATATCGTGGCTTACAAAATGGTCTAGAATATTCAGAAGTCACGCCAAATATTACTCCATGCACGGATATACTCAGAAGGAAATTATAAATTTGGATCCTCACAAAGGTGAGAAACTGTATGAGTGGTTGTATCAACATCCTAAAATTATAGAACTTTCTATGTCAAAGTTTGTTGAGCGACTTCTGGGTGTAGTAACATACTTGATAGAAACAACTGCTTTCTCAAAGTTTGTTCACCAACCTATGGATGTAGTAAAAGACTCGACATACAATCAACTTTATATCACTACTTCACATTTTTTTCACTATTCCGATGCAAATAATTGCATCTGGGTCAAAGAGCTTACCACTCTTTGCAAGAATATTCTCCTAGTGGTTGAAGGTGGGTATATAATCAGGGAATGAGGCTCTCAAAAAAAATTTATGCCTGCATCGACAAGTAACTGGGAAAAGTTAATGGGAAGGAATTCTGGACTATGGACTTTGCAACACTTTCTAAAGATTACTTTATACTACCACCTTCGACAGGAAGTTTGACGTATCCAGGTAATGATTTGGTTTTTGAAGATCACCTTTTACTACCACCTTCATGTAATGATTTTGTTTCATTCTTTAGAAGAGACCTTGATGTAGTAGATATTCTAGAGATATTTCCACTGAATATCAATCTTCATGTTGTTTCCCGTGCTTTGAATAAGGAGAATGTGTTTCTTTTGTTGAAGTAGATATGATATTTGAAAAAAACGGAAGTTGCTCGATGCTTGAAGTATTAACTTGTCTAGTTCAAACAAATCACCATGACCTCGCTGCAAGCATCTCTCGAGTTGTTCATCAATATCACAGGTCGATAAGCATAGAGTGCCTTCCTGGTAGTAGAGTGCTTCCATCCCTAGCTTGGGTTTGCACATATGCTTTTATTGCTATCTTGTTTCTTTCGCCTAGTGGTCGATCCTTCTATCCCAACCAACATGATGGAAATAAACTATCTCTAGGGAGTTTGATCGCTTCCAGGGATCTGAGTTCACTATATATTAATTTCAGTTAACTTAAAAATGTTTATGTGTGCAACCTAATGTTAGACATAGAAACTACAGTGTTTTATTTTTTAAAATATAAAATAATGTATTTTTTTAACACACGACTGGTCGAAAAGTTTCAGTCATTTTTTGGGATTCACGTCCTTCAAGGATGTAAATTAATTACACAATTGATATTGCTTGTGGAAATGCATTTGACCCATCATCGACTATGGAAATTGCATTAACACTGCAATGTCTAGATAATAAATGTTTGACATGCACCTAATGTTGAGGTCATCATCGCACAGGACACACAACCTCCAAAGATTTTCGGACTCACAACAACATTGTAATTGTCATGACAAAGCAACGCTAAATTCAATGCTCCTTTGCAGGTCTGAAAACTCTGCAGTATAAGTTCTTTGACAATGGTAGACCTACTTGTTCATTGCATTACCTCCCTGCAATCAATGACATTGTTCCCATTGCCACCGCTAGTTTCAATGTACGAAGTTGAAGCTATCTAGAGCCTGAGTCACCGCCAGTGTCGATGTCTGAAGCTGAAGCTACCTAGAGCCTGGGATCACGACTTGATACACTTGACATTAGTACTAGTAGTGATTGAAGTTTGATTGTATGTCGAGTCTGTTACTACATCCAGAGGTCACTCAACAAACTTTGAGATAGAAGTTGTCTGTCTCTGGAGTCTGTTACTACATCCAGAAGTCGCTCAACAAATTTTGAGATAGAAATTTCTGTAATTTTAGAATGTTGATTCAACCACTCATCTAGTTTCTCACCTTCGTGAGGATCCAAATTTATAATTTCCTTTTGAGTATATTCGGATATGGAGTAATATTTGGCATCACTTCCGAATATTCTAGACCATTTTGTGAGCCACAGTATGTGCCACTCCTCTGACGAAAGATAGATTCTGGTGTGGTCTACAACATTTGATACACTTTTCAAATATGCGTTATTGGAAGAATCTATATACTTCAACAAAGGATCATTTTGCAGGTGACTTGAACGCCCCTTCCAATTTACAACAATAAAACAAAGAAATTCAACATACAAATCTTCAGGCAGACCTTTCAACCAAACAAACGATCAAATACAGGGAGAATACCAATCATAAGATACTTGAATTTTTTTGTCTCAACTTCTGTTGGCTAACACAATATTTTTCCCCCAAATCTGACGTCACAGAAAACCACTCCCTCGTCTTTGAATTGGGCATGAATCACATCTCTAAGTTGTCTTAGATGTGGATGACCAGGAACATTACAAGGAATGCACCTTAAACCCCAAGTTTTCAATGATAGAGGGAAATTAACACTTATCAAAGTACAAAATGTTGAATAAAAAGCTAATTTAGCTAGGCCATATCTAGAAGAGAAAAAACTATTCAAGAATCTAACTGAGATAGATCTAGCTGGCAACACCCATGAAGTCCAAGACCCGAAATTGATATTCAACTCGTTGTTTTAAACCATGCAATAATTTGATAATCAAGTTGAAATATATAAAAGACTGTCATTTGAAAATTTCTATAGCATTCTTGAATATGGTGAAGATGGTGTGGAAAAACTGACTAGTTGATTATTGGATTAAAAACCAAGATATTGAAGAAGCATTGCACAACCTCTCTATTGATCTAAGAGACTTGGAAAGTGAATTCTTCAGTATAAAAATACGGAATGAAATCAATGTGACGACCATGAGGAGCTACATCGAGGAGTGGTTCAAAAAGGTTGTCGACAAGATTGCCAATGAAGGGCAAAGGATGCTTGAGATGATTCCCATAACCACCGAGGAAATCCATAAAAGGACATCAACGAGAAAATGAAAAGGCATGAGAAACCATCATAGTAAGTTCATATTGATCACATTCTTCTGTCTTTGTCAATGTCTTCATCCAGTTATTCTACCTCTTTAAATAGAAAAGTTTAACCAAGGACTGAAAAATTTATCTTTCTTCTTGCCAGGTCTTGTTGTCTTCCATCGCCGACTTTCTTCTTTCTACAAGCTTGATTCTTGTACATATTTTCTTTATGGTCCGCGGGAGCCCCAATCCCAGTCATTATGACAAACACATTTAAATTTCAGAGAATATGTGTTGAACTATATATTTTTTTACAAATTCCAAGAGAGCTATTTTGGGAAATAATCTCAATTGTATTTTGTAACCCAGTTTATCTAAATATAAGATATGTGAGGTTGTTGTATGGTGTTTTCCAATGTTTAATATTGTTTTTTTTTTTTTGTAATTTTTTTATAAATTGACTCATTTGCATGTACAACTATTGATAGATGAATTCAACCTCTTTTTAAAAGAATTTAAGACGCTCTTTGATATGTGGTTAAGCATGCATCGCAAGCTTTTTTTTCCTCTACCCAACACTTCGATTTAAATAAAAGCTACTCTATTTGCTTCTTATAGTTTACATGAAAGAATAATTTGTGATAGGACATAGTGTTGTGGCGCCCACCCTATAATTAAGAAACAAATGGGTAGGCTCACCTTGCTTTCATTCTTTGGGGCCCCGGAAATAGAGTCAATGAATGACTCTATTTCAACATGGAAACTCAGGTGTTGACGTCATGTTCCTGTTCAATATTGTGCATATATTACAACTTCTTGTATTTGAGAATATCCTTGCATATAAAAATGTTACGTCATATATTTATTTTTCTATTGCTTATGGGTTTGAGTGAAATTTGTGAGCCCAAAAACACCCTACAAATTGGAAGATGGTTTACATTTGGACCACAAATAATCTATTAAGATATATTAATATGAATATTATTCGAATAAATATAAACAAATTCTCTTTAAACTTGAAGCTGACTTTGTCAACTTCCAAGTATATTACATAGCTGAGACTAAATGTTCATTTCTCCATTTCTTTTCCCTCCTCTATACTTACCCATTTTTCCCTTGTATTCTTCCCCTCTATTATCCTTTTCTAGTTCTATACTTAGTCACATTTTTATGATCACCACTTCCCATGTTGGCGGACTGGCAGATGCTCATCTTCATCTATATCATCACATCATGAGCCCGACCGACCGCTGTCCCTTTCAATACTTAGACAATTATCTGATCGTCCGGTCCTAGGTTAGCACTATCGAACTCTTATGCCCCGTGTTCTATCATATACATCTTGCACCCAAAACTTTTGTGATCTACAATTCATCCCCAGACTCCTCCAACTTGCCAGCTTCACTATACCCAAGTTCACAAAAGTTTCAAACCATTTATTGCTCTCTTCCATCCCCGTCGCTTTCACTCCCTTCCCAATACATATTCATTATGCTTTTACTAGTGACAACTCACCACAAAGGTTCAAAAAGATTGGCATTAATAAACGAACAATAGATGTTGTTTTGTGAGATAGTTACCCCTTTTTCCCTTTTCTTGTTCCCCTCTATTATCCCTTTATGGTTATATACTTAGTCGCCTTTCTATGATCACGGGTTCCCGGGTTAGAATATTGACAGATCCTCATCTCCATCTATATCCTCACATCACGAGTTCGATCGACCTTCATTCCTTTCCATACTTAGCCAATTTTATGACCGCGGTTTCCAGGGTTGGCACTATCGAACTCTCTTGCCACTTGTTCCGTCATATACATCGTGCACCCAAAAAAATTTTGATCTACAATTCCACCCCAGACTCCTCGAACTCGCAAGCTTCACTCTACTCGGGTTCACAAAAGTTTCAAAGCATCTATTGTTGCCTTCCATCCCCACCACCTTCGTGCCCTTCCCAATGCACATTAATTATGCTTTTACTAGTGACAACTCAACACACTGGTACGGAACAATTGACATCAACAAGAAAAAACCTCGAGGACATATCCCATTAACACGCATTAAACTATCATTTACGACACTCCGATTGACCATCATTCGTTTCCATACTTAGCCAATATTTTCCCCGTGTTCCATGATATACATCTTGCACCCAAAAATTCTGTGATCCACAATTCCACCCCGGGTAACACAATCTACGAAATTGACCTCCCTATTATCGATCGCTTCCTCATTGCATACGTAGCCACTTTTTTGAACACGTATTCTCGGCAAAGCGACCTCTAGATTGCACTTCTATTGTTCTGTGACCTACAAACAATGCCCAGACCTCCGCATGTACAAATTGATTGTCGGACTCCCACATCGTCCCCTCTTCCGTGTTACACATTTTGCACTCAAAATTTATGAGCCATGCAATTTGATCGCCAGGGCCTCACATCTTTTGGGGAACCCTTGTCACCCTATTTTGGATCCTCGGGTTGGTGGGTTCACGAAATCTCCAATTCCTAGTCATTGTTTCCTATGCCCATCACCTTTGTACTTCTTTCCAAATATGCAACAACTCAGTTTTAATGTTAATAGTTCATCATGCAACAAATGTAAAGATCGTCATTAATCAACAAAAGGATCGAGGAGACAGTCACACTGACTATCCCTACACAACTTGTCTAGAAACATGAAGAAAAGATTTTGCCAGGTAATGGGATATCTATTACAAATTTCAATATATTAGCGAAAATGAGTTTGGCCTACCGTTTCCCTATTCCATACTTAGCCACTTTTTTTATTGTGGGTTCCCGAACAGGCGGGCTCAAGATTGCGTTTCCAATGTTCTGCGAGTTGCAAACAGTACCCGGAGCTCCGTGATATACAAATTGACCGCTGGACTGCCCCATCATGCCATCTTCTGTGTTACGCATTTTGCACTCAACACTTCTGAGACATACAATTTGACCCTCGGGCCTTCACCTCTACTGGCTATACCTTGTAACCCTATTTTGAAGCCCGACCGACCACTTTCGATAATTAGTCATTTCTTAATTGTTGTTCCCTGTCCCCGCCACCTTCATACTTCTTTATGAATATGCAATTAGTAAGATTTAATGTTAACAGGTCATCATGCAGGCACCATAAATATTTCCATTAATGAGCGAAAGGCTCAAGGAGATCTCCCAGACTTCTGCGATATACAAATTCACTACCAGACTCCCACATCATCCCCTCTTCCGTGTTACACATTTTGCACTCAAAATTTCCGAGACATACAATTTGACTGTCGAGGCGTCACGTCTCCTAGGGAACCCTTGTCACCATAGTTTGAAGCTCGTCCAAACGCTTTCCATACTTGCCCATTTCTTGGAATCTCTTTTGCGGATGCTCGAGTTGGCGGGTTCACGAAATCTCCAATTCCTAGTCACTGTTTTATGTTCCCACCACCTTCGCACTTCTTTCCAAGTATGCAACGAACAAGGTTTAATGATAACAGTTCATCATACAACAACCGTAAAGATTGTCATTAATAAGCAAAAGGCTCGACAAGACAGTCACATTGACTATCGCTACACAACTTGCCCAAAGATCTTGCCAGGTAATGAGATATCTATTACAAATTTCAATATATTAACGAAAATGAGTCTGGCCTACCATTTCCCTATTCCATACTTAGCCACTTTTTCGATTGCGGGTTCCCGGATAGGCGGCCTCACGATTGTGCTTCCAATGTTCTGTGACCTGCAAACCGTACCCAGAGTTCCGCGATATACAAATTGACCACTGGACTGCCCCATCATGCCCTCTTTCGTGTTATGTGTTTTTCACTCAAAACTTCTGATACATACAATTTGACCGTCGGGCCCTCACCTCTCCTAGTTATACCTTGTAACCCTATTGCAAGATGTATACCAATAGCCATCTTGAAGTCATGATTGCAATTTTAAACATTAAATTTACATTCAAAGAATGAGTTGAATTCAATGCCATGTGATTCCTCGATTATGGATTTCCTTGCTTTTCTAGACAATTATGAAAAAGACCCCTCTTTATTATCTGAATAGTCCCTTGGATATGACAATGCATCTGAAACATTTCCATGATGTTTGGAAAATAAGTTCACTTTCACACTCTAATATGGAAAATAATGTCCTTTATCTTCCTTCAACAAACTCAACTAATTCCTCTATAATTAACCCACCTGCTAAGAATTCTGGGATTCAAAGATGTTGAATGTCATATCATTAGGATTCAGTTACCCCTACCTAACCTCAACTAGGTTCCTCAACTTGTATTTATTCATGGTACAAGTGTTCAAGAACTGGATTATTATGCTAATGATGTTACCACTCATGTTTCTACTACTTCTATAGATTATTATGCTAATGATGTTACCACTCATGTTTCTACTACTTCTGTAGACCAAAGGTTTATATATGCTCAACATTTTTATGAGATATGAATGGTAGGGGAATGCATACCAATGGTGAAACTCATAAATCAAATGTAACTCAACATTATTAGATGCCCATGTTCTTCATGTGACTTAAGTGAAATATCCCTGATCCCGCTGATCAAGATATTTGCTATTGATCTATTATTCTATCTTGCAGATCTGATACACTGGGGGTTTCTGGATGCGTTTCAGTTATATGTTTGATATCTTGATGATTATTGCATGTGCATGTGGGTTATTACATGTGCATGTTGGTTATTGCATGTGTATGTTGGTTATAGCATGTGCATGTTGCATATTTATGGTTTAAACAACATATAAAGGATGAATGCAGAAGTAAAGAACATCAACTACCCAATATCATGTATAATAAGGTTCGAGAATGGAAATACAATAGCCTACTGGAAATATAGAATATAAACGCCATCCAGATCTCATGGATCAGTACTGGAATACAATCAAATAACATAAAAATACCCGTGATCAGAAGATGATATCAGATCTGATGCATGCATGGATAGATTAACGAAAATATGTGATGTCGGTGAAGTACGGTAACCGCTACCAGCTAGAAAACTCGTACGGAAGTTCAGGCCATCGGAATATGCTGAAAATTGCTCCAAAAGAAGCGCCCTGGCCTCTAGACTGAAATGGGTGAGTGTCGGATCTTGAATCTGGTCTCTAAGGCACTGGATCTGGACCCCTGGGGGGTTTTCACACCTCCTGTAGCATTGGATGCACCCAAAAGGATTCCACCAATGTAATCTGCTTCTATATGGATCAAAATGATCGTCACACCAACTAAGGAAATGGGTCGGAAGGATTTTTCCGGATCTGCTTTGAAACTCTGCATGCAACACCAAATGTCTGTCCGGAAGAGCTGCGCCTTAAATGGATGAATGAGTCGATCTGCAAGATTCCACCGTCTAAATATGATGATAGATGGCTCAATATAAGCACTTTGGATGGATCTCATATGGTTTGGAAGGAAACTGCAATTTGGATACGGATCTCGTGCAGCTCTCCAAACCCTCAAACTGACTTGTGCCCTCATTGGCTGAGCTGCGCACTCTGCAATGGATACTCCTGAAAAGTATGGTGAAATACCTGGATGGTATCTCCGATGGGATAGGGTGTGTCTCTCAACACCGAAACCAATCAATGGTGGTGGTTTCCTCCAGAAATCCAAAAAACAGTAAGGTCGTCTCTCCTCCTCCTCTAGGAACTCTCAATATCAAATCATAACAATGCATAATGAGGAATTAGGTCAAATTCCTCCCTTTATACCTTTCCCAATCTAATTCACCATTGACTTCACTTAAGCTAGGCACTTTTCCTCCTAAAGTGATTAATTAATTAATTAAGTCCCCCTTTAGCACCTTTTCATTCTAATTCTTTGTTGACTTAGGCTTAAGTGATTTTTCCTAAGTATTTTGTCTTAATTCATCGTTTAGCCATCAATTCCTCCTTATTTCTCCATCTTGTTCCCTGTTTGTGCCTGACTATAGTCTATGGGAACATATAGACTACTAAGTCACTCCTTGTTGGCCTACTCTTGGGAACGGGACATCACAGTCCTCCCTTCCTGAGATTGCTTGTCCTCAAGCAACATTAATCCTGGGTGTTGTAAGATATGCTCTCCCTCCCATGTGGCATCCTCCACTGGTATACCCCTCCATCTAACCAAGCACTCTATGATGATCCCGCTCCTCAATATGCTCTCTCTCTGCTTTAGTATCTCCTCTGGCACTAGCTCCAACTGAACCTCCTCATCCAAGGGTGGAAACTCCTCTGAAATGATAACATGTTGTCCCATAGCCTTTTTAAGGCAAGAGACGTGAAATACATTATGAATCTTTCTACCTTATGGTAGCTCTATCTCGTATGCCACCTCGCCTATCCTCCTGATGACTCTGTATGGCCCGTAGAACTTCGGCTTCATATTCTCTGCTCCACTCCTCTTCAAGGAGGATCGTCGGTATGGTTGTAATCGCAGAAAAAACAAATCCCCTACCTCAAAATTGTGCTCAACTCTGTGTCGGTCTGCATATGTCTTCTGTTGATTCTAAGCTGACTGCAAGTTCTCTTTTACTGATTGAAGAATCCTCTGACTCTCCTCCATCCAATCCTTGGCCCCTGGGACCCTCCTGTCCCCAAACACAGTCTCTATAAAGGAGGGTGCATCATATCCATGCAATGCCTTGAACAGTGACATCCTGATAGACATATGGTAAATTGTGTTGTAGCAATACTCACCCATATGTAACCATCTCACCCAAGTGCGTTGCTGCCCCCCCACATAGTTCCTCAGATACCCTTCCACCCATTTATTAATGATCTATGTCTTCCCATATGTCTGTGGGTGGTAGCTAGTACTCGTGGCTAGCTCTGTGCCTGTCAATCTGACAAGCTCCTACCAAAATGCACTGATGAAGTGCCCATCCCTATCACTGACTATCTACCTAGGTAACTCGTGCAATCGGAATACCTCCCTAAAGAACAACTCTGCTACCTGTATGGCCTTGTAGCCTGTGGGTATGGTGAAGAAATGTGAAAATTTGGTCAGTCTGTCGACCACCACAAATATACAGTCCTTGCCCTACACCCTAGGGAGGCCTGTAATGAAATCCATGGAAATGCTCTCCCATTTCTACTTTGGAATGGGTAGAGGTTGTAGTATCCCTGTGGGGTGTGTCTACTCAGACTTGTTCTACTGACAATTCATGCACTCTTGTATGTGTTTCAGCACATCATCCTTGAGACCGTTCCATGAGAATCTCTCCCGGATTTTCCTATATGTTTTGAAGTACCCCTAATGCCCTGCTGTAGGGGAATCATGACATACCTTCAGAATTTTCCCCTTCAGGGTGGATTCTGGAACCAAGTAGATCTGGTCCTTGTAGAAAATGACATCATCCAGAACCCAGTATCTATCATCAATCACTTGTTCGTCCATCACCTCACAAGCAAATTTGTTTTTGGAGTATTCCACCAACAAATGAGCTTTCCAATCGGTACAAATGTCCATCATCGAACATCATGTTGGCCTCCTGGACAAGGCATCTGCTACGATATTCCTTTTTCCCTTAACATACTCAATGTCAAAGTCAAAGGCTTGGATCTTTGAGACCCACTTCTGCTGCCTCTCACTGAGGTCTTTCTGATCAAGGAAATACTTGACACTGTTATGATCAGTCTTCACTACAAACCTGCTGCCAACCAGATACTACCTGAATTTGGTTAAGGCATGCATGATCGCTAGCATCTCCTTGTCGTAAATAGGATAGAGTCTCTTCATCTCATTGAGCTTCCTTCTCTCGAACACAATGGGGTGCCCCCCCTGCATCAAAACTGCTCCAATCCCCACCTTTGATGCGTTGCACTCTAAGACAAACGACTGCAAAAAGTCTGGAAGGGCTAGAATAGGGCATGTGCTCATAACCTCCTTCATTTTGTTGAATGTTTTTTGTGACTCCTCTGTCAAATGAAAATCACCCTTCTTGGTCAAGTCTGTGAGTGGTGCTCCCAACTTTGAAAAACCCTTGACGCATCGCCTGTAGTAACTGCATAACCCAAAGAATCCTCTCAGCTCTGTGAGATTCTTGGGCATTGGCCAATCCAAAATGGCCCTGATCTTTTCCTGGTGAACCTGTACTCCCTGCCCACTGATGATATGCCCCAAGTACAGTAGTTCCCTCATGCTAAATTCACATTTGGATTCCTTGGAATATAAAGACTGTGCCTGTATAATATCCAAGACCTTCCCCAAATGTGCTAAATGATCATCCCAAGTCTTTTTGTAGATCAATATATCATCGAAAAATACCAGAAGGTACTTCCTCAACTGTCCTCTAAAGATATGGTTCATGCAAGACTAGAAAGTGGTTGGTGCATTGGTCAGTCCAAACGGCATGAACAAGAACTCAAAGTGTCTGAAATGGCATCAGAACATTGTCTTCTCAATGTCTTTCTCCCTGATGTTGATCTGATGGTATCCTGAGCGTAGATCAATCTTAGTGAAGAATACTTCCCCATGTAACTCATCCATCAGCTCATCTATGCGTGGAATGGGGTAATGATTCTTGATTTTTTTATGGTTGAGCACTCTATAATCGATGCACATCCGTAATGTGCCATCCTTCTTCAGTACCAGGATGACTAAAGATGCAAAAGGACTCATGCTGAGCCTGATGTGCCCCATAGCGAGCAACTCTTTGATTGCTTTCTCAATTTCGTCCTTAAATTTCTTGGGGTGCCTATAGGGTGTTATAATCACTGGTGTAGCCCCTGCCTCTAACTCAATCATGTGCTCAAAAGTCCTGTCTGGCAGTCTCCCTGGTGGTATCGGCCCAAATACTGGCTCTTAACATCCCAGAAGCTCTCTGATCTGTGGATGGTACTGCTCCCTACCCTCTGATTCCTTTCGCGTGGTGATCAAGCATTCTGCTGCGTAAGCCACATCACCGTGATGAAAGATTCGATCCGTCCTCTTTGCCGATACTGCTCAAGGTGCCCTTGTAGACATGCCTCTCAGCACAACTCTCGATCCACTGGCGTCTTTGAAGCTCATGGTCAACATCTGATAGTTGAACCCAATCTCCCCCAATGAATATAATCATTGTACCCCTAACACGACATTAGTATCTGATAGGTCAACTACATAGAATGCTTCAGTCAGGATGTAGTTGCCTAGTTTGACCTCTAGGTCAGAGATCATGTCCAAGCATGTCATCCTGTATCCATCATCCACTACCACATGGAATCCCTCAAACTCCTCTATGCGTAACTCCTCTGATACCACTGAAATATCCCTGATCCCACTGACCAAGATATTTGCTACTGATCTATTATTCTGTCTTGCAGATCTGATACACTGGGGGCTTATGGATGTGTTTCATTTGTATGTTTGAGATCTTGATGGTTATTGCATGTGCATGTGGGTTATTGCATGTGCATGTTGCATATTTATGGTTTAAACAACATATAAAGGATGCATCTATGAAGTTGTGGGTGGCCCCACCATCAACTAAAGCTGTCATGTGTTTGCCTTGTACAAGGCCCTTGAGCCTGCGAGTGTTGTACCTAGGTACTCCTGAAAGGGTGGCGATGGTTCCCCCTTTCACCTCTCTATGAGGTTTTGCCTCCTCTTGGGGTTGTGCCCTTGCCGGTATATTAGGTTTCTTCGGTTGCGGTTCTGGCTCATGAGTGGTCTCAGTCTCTGAATCACTATCTGTCGGTGCCTGAATATCCTCATCCTCCTCCTCATTGCCTGATTCCACTTCAATATAGTGGATCTGTCCCTTCTCCATGCATCTATGCCTGGGGACCTAAGGGTCTCTGCAGGAGAAGCAAAGCTTTTTCCTCATCAAATCACGTTGTGTATCATCATCCAACTTGGGCTTGCCCTTCCATTCCCTTAGAAGATTATTCTGATCCTTGTCTCTATGTGGTACAAAGGGTTTGGTGAACGGTTTAGTTTTTGGCATTGAATCCGCCAAATCTCTAGTGCGCCGGATGGAATCCTGTAAGGTATGAGGCCAGTAGACCTTCACCCATCCTCTCAAGGGTTTTGCGAGCCCTTCTATGAATAGCATGATCAATCAGGGCTCAGATATGTCTATCACTACCACTGCTACCCTGTGAAACTCTGAGACGAATGCCTCTGTTGTGCTAGTTTGTCTCAACTGGGCTAGATCTCTAAAATGGATCTTTGGATCCATCCTATCAAATCTATCCATGAGTCTCTCTGTGAACCCTTTGTATGAGGTGATGTGATTGTGACCCAATGTCACCAATCCGTGATACCACCACTCGTGTGCCTCACCCTCCAAGTGTAGGGTGGCGAAACTGATGGCCTCTGACTCGATCATCTGGTTGAGCTTGTAGTAGGTGTCTAGTTTCTGTACCCAAGCTCTAGTGGTGCATTTGGACGATCCGTCAAAAGAAGGTATGGTGAGCTTACCAACTTTTTAGATGAAGACAATGTTATGCCCCTGTTGCTACTGTTGTTGTGGTCCTCCCCTCTGCGGGTCTCTGGGGCAGTTCCTGAGTCTGAGTCCACAATAATTGACTAAGGTCATATCCTGATGGAATTCATGGTCCAATGTTACATACTCTCTCCGATACTCTGTAATTTCCTCTGCATGAGTGGGTGGTCTCTATGCTATCAGTATTTGTGCTGCTACCAGGGGTTCCCTTTGGAAACTTGGAAACAACAGACGTGGAATCCTACTCGCAGGGGTGTATGTGTGAGTGGGTGACTGGGGTCTACTGCATGCCCCTGAGTTCCCTGTGCTGCATGTGGGGCTTGTGTGCTCAAAATTTCTACCATAGCCAGTCTATCTGCTACCTGAGCCAAAGATTGAGACATGGTCCGTTGACTAGCTAGCATATCACTGATAGCCTGCATGAAGGCTACATCCGGATCCACATGGCCCTTACCACTACCCTCTAGTCGCTTATATCTTTCACCTAACCTCCTCTCTGCTTCGCGCTCGGCCTCACACTCTTCTCTTCTCTCTGCTTCTCTGTGTGCCTCTTCCTCTTCCTCTGAACTGGGAGGGAAGGGAGGAAAGTTAGGCCTATTCCTTCTTTCCCTGCACCTGTTGTAAGTGACATATTCGTCACCTGCGTGCTCACAACCATCTGGTTCTTCTGTTGTATTCATTGTCTTTAGTCACAGGCTGGCAAGACTAAAGCTCTGATACCACTGAAATATCCTTGATCCCGCTGATCAAGATATTTGCTACTAATCTATTATTTTGTCTTGCAGATATGATACATTGGGGGTTTCTGGATGTGTTTCAGTTGTATGTTTGAGATCTTGATGGTTATTGCATGTGCATGTGGGTTATTGCATGTGAATGTTGGTTATTGCATGTGCATGTTGGTTATTGCATGTGCATGTTGCATATTTATGGTTTAAACAACATATAAAGGATGCATGCATAAGTAAAGAACATCAACTGCCCAATATCATGTATAATACGATTCGAGCATGGAAATACAATAGCCTACTGGAAATATAGAATATAAACGTCAACCAGATCTCATGGATCAGTACTGGATTACAATCAAATAACATAAAAATACCCGTGATCAGAAGATGATAGCAGATCTGATGCATGCACAGATAGATCGGCGAAAATATGTGATTCCGACGAAGTACGGTAACTGCTAACAGCTGGAAAACTTGTCTGGAAATTCAGATCATCGAAATATGCTGGAAACTGATCCAAAAGAAGCGCCCTGGCCTCTAGACTAAAATGGGTGAGTGTTTAATCTCACATTTGGTCTCTAAGGCACTGGATCTGGACCCCTGGGGGGTTTGCGCATCTCTTGGAGCACTGGATGCGCCCCAAAGGATTCTGCCAACGAAATCTGCTACTATATGGCTCAAAACGATCATCTCGCCAAATAAGGAAATGGGTCAGAAGGATTTGTCCGGATCTGCTCTGAAACTCTACATACAACACCAAATGTATGTCCAGAAGAGTTGCGCCCTAAATGGTTGAATGAGTCGATCTGGAAGATTCCATCGTCAGAATATGACGATAGATGGCTCAATAGAAGCTCCCTAGATGGATCTCAAATGGGTTGGAAGCAAACTGCAATCTGGATATGGATCTTGTGCAACTCTCCAAACCCTCAAATTGACTTGCGCCCTCACTGGCTGAGTTGCACACTCTGCAATGGATACTCCTGAAAAGTACGGTGAAATACATGGATGGTATCTCCGATGGGCTAGGGTGTGTCTCTCAACACCGAAATTGATCAATGGTGGTGGTTTCCTCCAGAAATCCACAAAACAGTAAGGTCGGCTCTCCTCCTCCTCTGGGAACTCTGAACATCAAATCATAACAATGCATAATGAGGAATTAGGTCAAATTCCTCCCTTTATACCTTTCCCAATCTAATTCACCATTGACCTCACTTAAGCTAGGCGCTTTTCCTCCTAAAGTGATTAATTAATTAATTAAGTCCCCCTTTAGCACCTTTTCATTCTAATTCTTCGTTGACTTAGGCTTAAGTGTCTTTTCCTAAGTATTTTGGCTTAATTCATCGTTTAGCCATCAATTCCTCCTTATTTCTCCATCTTGTTCCCTGTTTGTGCCCGACTATAGTCTACGGGAACATATAGACTACTAAGTCACTCCCTGCTGGCCTACTCTTGGGAACGGGACATCACATTAAGTGTGTAGTAATGGTGTTGTAATTGTGTAGTTGATTTTCTCATTATTAATATCTTGTGGTTTAATACCATTTCCATAGAATGCCAGAGAGATTATACCTAATCGTTGATTTTAATTTAACTTTTGGATTGATTTGTCACTTTCCTTGTGGCGTTTTTATGAGATATGAGAGGTAAGGGAATGAACACCAATGGAAAGGGTGGGAACCGTCTTAGTGATGCAACTCCCTACACCATCCTAGTGATGCAACTCCCTACTTTGGGTTGATTTATGATCAACATGATTCCCTTCAACTATTATAGCTACTAGGGTTTGCTAGAAGATAGGTGAAAGGCATTATGAGAATTCATTTCAACTGAATAAAACACCATCTATTGACAAATATTCATTAGGGTTGTCACTTCACTCCCCAGTCTCCACGTACCCAGCAAAAGTCTCCATTGTTATGCCGACATCTGTATTGAGTAGGCGTCTACAAAGCGTTATAGTCTTGATTTTCAACGACTTTTGTCCATCACGTTGAAAATGTAATTTTCATCATCAGAACTACGATCTAAGGGGTTTTCGGTGTTCCAACTTCGAAATGATCCAAAACATTAAAAATACAAATTCCTTTCGTCAAATAAATGTGTGCAAGTGGCATTAATTTGTCTTGTCTGAAGGGTTTTATTGGTCTTCGAATTGATGTTACTTGAATGATAGGTTTTTGTGAAGAACTTTGCAAACGTGTAAAGTTTTAAGTAAAAAAATATGTCACTTTAGTATTTTGGGATAAATCTAAGCTGTGTAAAAGAGTTTCTTAAAAGACCTTTCCAAAGGTTGCATAAAGCTGACATCATGATA
This sequence comes from Picea glauca, assembly GCA_000966675.3. Classification (NCBI taxonomy): domain Eukaryota; kingdom Viridiplantae; phylum Streptophyta; class Pinopsida; order Pinales; family Pinaceae; genus Picea; species Picea glauca. The sequence goes on from JZKD02S1999897.1 coordinate 1,862,285, forward strand.
ATTTTTATTTATTACTCTCCCAGTATGTGCATATAAAAGTGTATGAGCATAAAAGTGTATGAGTGACAGAATAATCATGGAGTGGTTGAACAAGAGAGGTTATCTACAAGCCATCCCCCTCTGGTTTGGAAGGACAGAATCTGATTTCTCCTTCCCACTTTCAAACATCTCAGTATCAACCATATCTACGGAGAACACAATAAATTAGCAGATCAATTATCCAAGATAATTCTAAAAAAAAAGTGGGTTTTATAACTTACAATCTCTGGTTAGATGGTCATGATGGTCCTCCACATTTTCTAACCCTCATTTAAGATATGCTCTCCATCCTAGCGGGTTTATTGATCTGAATTTTGAAGACTTTCTTCTAGTCAAAGCATACCTAAGACTTTCTTCTAGACTAAGTTTACCTAAAAATACTACTGTTTTATTTTGTTCTATTTACTTCGCATATACTTGTATGCAATCTTTTTGCTCCTTATTTGAACTTTCCCCCTGTGCTGGTCTAGAGACCACTAATAGCAAAAGTTCATTTGACAGATAATACATTTTCAACTGAGCATGTATATTTCTATAATGAGAATATTTTATATTATCAATATAATAGAAAAAATTTCCTATTGGAAAAAAAAATGTTCGTATAAATTTTTATGCTACAGCATAAATTTATCTCTCGACTGTGTTCTTATTCCATATTTGAAAATTGAAAGGCTTTTTACTGTCCATATATATATATATATATCCCACACTCCAGTTTGATCTTCCTTCAAACAGTTTGGGATTAATAGTACATGTGTCAAGTTCGACATGTCGTGAGTAGATGCCTCTTGGCATGAGAAAATTTCAAAGTGAATATGTTCACTGGAGCGAATATCTTTAAAGCGGTTGGGCATTAGTCTCGGAAGCGAATATCTTTAAAGCGGTCGGGCATTAGTCTCGGAAAACAAAAGAATATGACCATTTTCGAGAAGTCTCAGAGTTGTGACTCCAGAAACTCCAACTACAATAATGAAGTCTCTAGACACCCTCTAGGCCTCACACACTGGGTAATCCTACCCACACAATTCTTTCTCTAGGGTTCCAACCTTCCCCAAGGAAACCCAAGGATAATTGTCCACCCAAATCCACCTAGGATTCATAGGGTTCACCAAGAAACAAGTTTACAATGGCTCACTAGCTCACACCCCACATACCAGAGCAAGAATGGAAAGGAACAATGATGGAATGAACGACTTGTCTACTAAGACCATACTTTAAATGTGTGTGTCACTATTTTGACAAGTGGCACTCAAGGACCACATTCCCACCACTTATGAACTTAGAAAATAATTTATGAAATTGGACTTAGGCTTAAGATTATTTTATTATTTCTTGGCTTAGCCCCCTTTCCTTAAGCCTTTATCCCATTTTCTCTCTCATGGAGTCCTAGCCCCCCATACTCTTTTGTTTGACTTGGTTTACATAAATGATGTATTTTATTAATCAGTTGTATGTACAATTTACTATGCTAGTCTCTCCATCCTTTGATCATTACATGCATTCCGACC
>JZKD02S1999897.1:1882096-1900065 GCA_000966675.3 Picea glauca
TTAAAATTTTGTTTTTAACTTTAATGTTTTTTAAATTAATTCTTTAAAAAAAATGATTATTTAATTTTTAAAATAAAATTTTAAATATATGTGAATAATTCTTTTAAAAATTTTGATTCGTTCTTTTGAAAAGGTAAATTAAAATGTGTAATGTTAATGGAGAAACGATGGCACCATGAGTACGATAGAGGGTTAGGGTTTTAGTTTGGGCTGCAGGTTCAAGATTCGTTTTTTTTTTAAAGTTTAAAACGTATTTCTTAAAATTTTGTTTTTTATTTTAATGTTTTTTAAATTAATTTAAAAAAAAAATGATTATTTAATTTTTAAAAAAAATTTTTAAATATATGTGAATAGTTCTTTTAAAAATTTTGATTCGTTCTTTTGAAAAGGTAAATTAAAATGTGTAATGTTAATGGAGAAACGATGGCACCATGAGTAGGGTTAGGGTTTTAGTTTGAGGTGTAGGTTCAAGATTCGAGACAAGGACAAACAGATAGGGATGGCAACAAATGGTATGGACACAACAGTAGAAGCCACCAAAGAATAGGGGTGTAACAAATCTTTCAAAGAGGCAATAGCAAGGGGTTTTAATTAGTCGCCATAGGATGTTATGATGGGAGGGATTGGTAACATTTTTCCCCAAACTGTTCATCCTACCATTGTAGTAGGCACTGGCGACAAACCATAAAAGAAGATGAAAAATGGTTGTCTAGCTAGAATGACATAAAACCCCCATTATGAGGTCACTTTAGCATGTATCAAGGACTATATTCAGTGCATGAAAGACCATGCCATGAATGGGAAATTCATGGGAAAAAGCTCTAATAGTATGGATAAAATTGAGGTGGAAGGTTAAAGGGGAATTGAACCTAAAGCTAGGATCAAAGGTTTTCTTTACAGTGATTTTCTCATGCACAAAATATAGAGACAACATTTTTTATGGTGGACCATATTTTTTTAACTCAACAGGTCTCCATTCGAGGTATTGGACGGAGCGTTCTTCACCAAAAGAAAGAGGATTTTATAATGGCTTCGGTACAGATCATGATGTATTCACTTCCTCAAGAGTTTTGGCATTTGGAAACCCTTGAAGGAATTGGAAATACTCTAGGGTATTTCATCATAATCTAAGAGATATCCAATGTAGCAAGATACACGTCCTATGCATGGATCTTTGTATACATGAATGTTGTTAGGGAATTACCAGAATCAATCATTATCTCTTGTTTCGGGATTGTACCCAGAATACAGTAGCAACAATAAACAAGGGAAAGGAGAAGGTACATTCCAAAGGATTTTTCAAGATCCCCATGTAATGTATCTAATCCAAAACCCTTTGTAATTATACATATAGGCTAGTGAGTCGTTGGTACCAATTGTAAATGTAAATGCACATATAGGCTGGTGAGTCATTGGCACCAAGTTTTGGTTGTGCGCACACCTAATGAGTGTGCGAGGATTGTTATCAAGGAAAGGGTGCACACATTTCATAGTGATGTGCGCACCTGGGTAAGTGCATGTGGTTGCACATCAACAAAAGGGTGCACACATTTCACATTGTTGCGCGCACTTGAGTAAGTGCGTAGGGATTACCTAGAAGTGCGCATCGAGCCAAGTTTTATATGTGTGTGTGTAACATCCCCAGCCACCAACAGGTCGGGAAATGCTGCCACGCGGAAATACATACATAAATAGATATATCTAACATGCATTTTAATCGAAATAAAACACATAACACAGCGTTACTGCTATCATATAGATTCAAATGTAATAGACAATAATTCATATACACAACAAAATACATAATAACATTCAAGCATCATAGACATGCATAACAAAAAAATTAAGCACATTAATAATACTTATCTTTTCGACTGGAGTAACACCACCAACTACGTGGAGACCTTCCACGAACCTCCCATCCATAGACCACACTGCTCATCACGCTCAACAGTGGGTCACCCTCGAGCTGGGACTAAGCTCCATCCAGGGCAAGGGAATCCTAGACTAGGCTGATGTTACAGGAAACTGCACAATGCAACTAGAAGGATTCTCTCCAAGAGCCTTCTTACGCCCACTACTCACAGACTCTCATTGCCCACATGTTAGTTCCACCCGGGAGTATACACCTTCACTGTCACCCATTCCATCGGTTGCTTAGCCTCCCTCTCAGGGTCTCGGCAACATGCCAGATCAGGAATTCTCATAGCTCCGTAGCTGGTGTTGGACTCTCTCTGGGAGAAAACCACTTCCCAACAAACTCTCTCACCTAGAGAGAGTTTCCCACATGCCTGACAACCTGCCTCTTCAACCACAACCACCTCCCTCACCTGGAGAGAGTGTTGCACACAGGCCTGACAACCTGCTTCTTCAACCCATTCCCGCACAAGGAGGACAACAACAAGGCTCAACAAGGAATAGACGGCGGATACAAGACACACTCAGCGAAGGAACTGCATGGACACAACAACCAACAGTTATGACACACACGACACAGAAAAATACGGGATGCTTGGGCTTCATAGAAGACGCGGCTCAGTCCACGGGTTCTCACTGGGTTCAGACGAAGGATGGGAGAATGGAAAATGAACAATCTTCCTGTGAGTGTTTCCTTCACTGTGTGTGGGTATGCAGAGGTAGACGTAGAGGCAAAACGGTTTAGATGCCCCAGATTCCAGCGAAATCAAGCAAAGGATGACAGATTGAGAGAGCGAACCCCCAACATGGTTGACTTCTGCAACTTTAACTGCATGTGCCCAGGTCGACACTTGTCTTCCTGGAGCTGCATGTGTTTCCTTTTTCACACGTTGCCTCTCCTAGGACTTAGGATAAAAACATGTCTTTTGCACAGCTTTAGAATAATAATAAATATTTTTTCTCAAGGACTTAAGCCCCTAAGCTTAGCCCCTCTTTCCAACCTTTCAACCCCCTTTCCCTTACCCACCTTGTGGAAGCTTAGTCCCCTATCACTCTTTCTTCTTGATTGGTCTGAATGCAACGATGTTTAATCTTTATTAATGTTCTGCATAATTACATATACAAAAACAGGCTCCTGGCCTTAGCATCCTAGGCTCTCTGGCCTAATAAACACATAAGTCTCTCAGTTTATAACCACTCGGCTCACTAGCCTATAAACAAAATTACAATTTAGCAAGGGCTTGGCCTTGGGGTATTACAATCCCCTCCCCTTATTTTTGCATTGTCCTCAATGCAACTCTTTACCCAACATCAACAAGATTTCCAAAATATTCAAAAAGATGCGGGTACTCTGCCCGCATAACATCTTCATGCTCCCATGTTGCGTCCTCAGGACTGTACCAGTTCCACTGGCCCTTTACAAGACCCATGGCTCGATTTCGTAGTTGTTTGATCTTCCGATCCAATATGTGCACATGATGCACTTGCAAAATGTTTTCTTGCTCCACCTAAATCACATTCCAATTGATTACAAGATTAGCATCAGATATATATTTCTTAAGTAATGAAATATGAAACACATTATGTACAGTCATGGATGAAGGCAATGCAAGCATATATGAAACGTATATATATGTATATACATGCAATTCTAATAAAATTATAACCTGTATACAAGATACACATCATACAATAAATAGAGAATTGATACTTATCTTTTGATTGAGAAGACCTTCCACATCAACATGGTCTAGATCAAGGTACCAAACCTCAGCAGCACTCCAACCAATGGTCTCTCCTTCCCCACATGCATGTCCCACCCCATGAGTGTACACCTTCACTGTCACACAGTCCATCGACTGCTACACCTCCATTTCCTTGGGCTTCAGCAACAGGCCGTCTCAGGAAATATCAGAGCACCATGGCTCTCGGAGTTCCAACTGCTCTCGGAGATTTCCAATCAACATCTTCCTCGAGCTACTCTTTGTAGTCAACATTCTAACTTTAATCAACATCATCTCATCTACATCACCCATATGCATTTATCATGAGAAAACATAAAATAATTCATTTTAGGAACTCCAACTAGTTCAGAAGGGAATTCAACTTTTTCCCCAAAACATGAAATTATATTTCATAATTCTTCTTGGTTGTTGCCATATTAAAATTGCAACCTTCCTTGTGGGTTTCCACAAGCGCCAAACTGCATACCATTTTCTTGCAAGGCTTCATCTTGCATATTGCCAACAATTGTCAGTATTTCTTGTACATCATAATTCAATTGCAATATGTACATAACCATATCCAGTGAATTTAGATTTGTTTGCATCTAGCAATTCAATCATAATTACTAAACAAATTAATAAAATAGAATGACTCGTCATTCTATGCATATGCATGTTCATAATTAATAACAATAAGTTCATTATTTCTTTTTCTGAACAAGAAAATTTCCCGTAGTCAATGCTCATGTGACTACTTGACTTGCAACTTTCCTGTTGCAATGTCTAACACCTCCCTAAAATGTCCTCAACTTCATGAGTTAACAACATTTCAGTTGTTAATAACAATTATTTCCATGCAATAATATATATGCATGTACTTACAAAACATATTCAACCATTGCATTTAGTATACAATTCTATCACTTACTATGCATGAGTGCAATTCTCAATGCATTCTTATTCAATGCACCTTGCATTGAATTACATAATGCTCTTTATCTCAGTCATGTATCTCACCATCCATAAGTTGGAATTTTGGCCAATGTGTTGACACATTCTCCACACACTTCCTATTGTCTTCCCAATTAATTGGATGCCTTTCTTTTTGACCCAAACAATACACAAAGAATATAATTATGTGGTGTTAATTAGTGTTAGCAAAAAGGTTGCAGTCCAAGTTTTATTTAAAGGTAGGAAGCTTTTAGTACATGCGTGTATCATAACCTTTCCATATCCAACCATGTCCTAGTCTCATACATGACTAACTTACTGACATTCATTCCTATAACAAGTTCTTATATTTTAATTCTTTGGTTATTACTCCATAACCAAATTAACATGACATTCTACTATATTAGTGTGTGCATTCAGAAGCTAAAAAGCTTTGAATTAATACAGGCCTCCAGCCTTTACCACATCCAGTAGTATGCACGCAATAATATAATCATGTGATTTTATAAAATTCTTACCTAAATTTCCTTTCAACAATTATGCAAAAAGAGTAATAAAAACTCATACTTGCATGACTGCCATTAATACATTTTATACTACCTGAATGTCTGATGGCAGTAGAAGCTTTCATGCTTATTTTATCAAACTTATAACCAACACTTCAGTTGTTATGCAACAACATCACCAACAACACTTGCAAACATGCAAGCATTCTTTCCTTTGGCTGATCCAACAAGCCGTAGCAGACTTGCTGCCACAGAAATTGCAGCAACGTCTTTCTCCCTATAAAAATTTTCCTTGTTGATACCAGAAGTCTACAATCCTTCCCAGATTCCTCAATATTCTTGTGCTCTCATTGTAGTCACTGTACATGACTATTTCTTCCCTGAGCACTTTCGATGCAGTGCCCCTACCTCAGCGGGGTCTGCTGACCTCCCGATCAAAGGATCTTTCAATCTCCTGAGTTGAATTGACTCTCCGGGCTTGTGATTGAACCCAAAACAATTATACACAGGCCCCCTTTTCTCCTTTAGGCGTAGGTCCTGTCAGACCCGCGGGCTATTCCTGCGCTCTTCCAAAACTCCAAGTTTCAGGCGTTAGCCCCTTTTTCATTAGCCCTTTCCTTCATATGACCCTGGGCTATGACCTCATGGAAAACTGTGATTGCGGGCATGGAAAAGAGTGGTTTTAGGCCAACTCGCTTTTCACCCTGCAATTCACCTCTAGCTGCCACATATCGCTTTGTTAAAACCATGGTATAAATTGCGGCCCGCTCTCATATTTTTAACATCTGAGCAAGTTCTTGCCCCGCAATCCAGCTCGTCCGTCGATCTCCAATCCCTTGGCGATGATCCGCGATCAACGACTGCTATCTATCTCCCCTTTTTCTACCTTCTTTCCTCCTTCCACACACAATTCCAGATCTACACGATTTGTCGACACATCTATGATCAACCTTTAAAACAATAATTTCATCAAGAATATAACTGTTAAAAATATCCATTTCAGGAGCAGTAGTAACTGCTGCTTCCAGTTGTTCATACACATGATTTTCATCAAGACAGGGCTTCTCATTGATACCTTCTTCGAAGACAAAATCATCCACAATATTTCCTTCATAGGGACAACAAGTAAACCCCCCCTCATGTTCAGAGTTGATATGATATTGACCTTGAATCCTGCCACAAGCTCGAAGGTTCTCCTCCACTTCCTCAACATCCATGAAAAACTGTGATAAAGATGTAGATTTTATTTCCCTAAGATAAAAAACAAGGTCAGAGTGCTGAGACACTATGTAATACACCATGGAAACAGTCTTAGAAGGTTTAATTTCTAGGGGCAGTCTGCAATACAAGCTATGAAACCTTCGATTAAAAGCAAACAAAACTTCCCTTTTTCCCCTTCTCAAAGTAGTGAACTCATGTAGGTATTGATCAAATGACTTGTTCTCACCCCAATACCTTAAAAATTTATTGCATAATTGAACCCAGGAACCAATGGAGTCAGCTCCCAAGTTCCCTTAAACCATACACCAACATCTCCTAACAAGGATTTGGAAAACAACCTCATGGTAACATCCTCATAAATTATCTCAAACTGATCAATAAAGTTCTCAAAAGCCTGCACATGCCTCATATCTATAACATGATCCTCTCCAGAAAAATGGGGAAAGTACTTAAAGAAATCAAGAGGATAAGGATGAAGCTGATATGGAAGCTTTAAAGGTTTAAACAACTTGTCTCTGATTCTAGTTTGAAAGCTAGTGGGATGAATATGAGGCTTAACACACTGATGGCAAGGTTCAATAGTAACAGCAGGATGTGATGAGATTTGAGGAGGTTGTGGATTAGTTTCAACCTCCCCAGGGCTATAAGGGTGATTGAGTTCAAGAGGGGTTTCAATATGAAGCTCATCTTTATGAGTAGGTTGAGCTGAGGATATAATATCAACATCTACAACACATAAGAAGGTCTGCTTCTTTCAAGGATGGATATATAAAGGAAGGTTAGTGATCAACCGATTAAACAAAGAAAAATATTATCCTCTTTATATGTGAAGGGAAAAACAAAAATGAGTTGATAAAGAATAATAAAAGTTCATGAAGAAATCTCATAAGATGATACCTAGTCATTCCCTTCATCTTTCTGTCAATAGGATCCTCCCCAGTGGAGTCTCTGATGTGGAGTCGACAGGTAGATGATTACACTCAATTTTTGTATCCCTCTCTTGTCTACCATCAAGAGTTGGATCTATGTCGTTCTTCCTAGGGAGCTCTTCAATCCGCTCAAATCCGTCCCCAACAATAATGCCATTTATGTTAGCACTAGGAATCACTCTTAGAATGTAATGAGGATAAGCCCAGTATCCATCAGTTTATACAGTAAATGTAAATGAGTTTTAAGGGGGTCAAATGGATAAGAATCGAGATAATAACATTCCAACTCAGAAAATTGGGGCTGGAATGCATAAGCAATTGAGGTCTTGTATCAACTTCAGTGAGTAAGTTGGAGTAAAGGTGAATAGGAGGAAGACTTTGGTGAGAAAGTGTAGAGGTCTGCTATGGACATTAGGTCTTCCAACAGCCTAAGGAGGAAAAAACTCAAACACAAGATTCTCTTGAATTCAAATTTTCAAGGAAACTGAAAGAAATTATAACAACACTATAATCAAACATTCATCATAATACAGTTACAACAATCCATGTGAATAATTCATTCATGAACTCTCTCAGTATCAGAGGCAAATAAGATGGAGTAAGAAATCTGACTTAGATTAACCAAGATATCTAAAAAACAAATACATAACCAAAGAACCAATGTTCTTCATCAAAAGTTTACAATACGGGAGCACTGCTCAACCATCGACCATTACAAAATATCAAAACTACATATATATAAGTAGAACTGCTGCAACCATCAGGAGTGTGATCGGATTGTTGCATTCAAAGTTTTTAGTCGGTGTCTGGTCTGTCAAACTGTGCAGACAATCTTCTGTTGTCAGACGTGAGCTCTAAATCTGCCAGTCTTTCTGGCTTCACATTTATGTGTTGAGACGAGGTTTCAGCCACCTCCCTCAGTTTCAATAACTGCCTTCATCGGGATCAGATTGGGGCCTGACATCCATGAATACTCCAAGCGGCACCAACGACTTTGTTCAGGTCAATCTTGATGCCTCGAGGCCATGAAAATATTCTTATGTGGCCAATACAGGCGCAACAGGTGGCTCGACTTAATTCGATTTGAGGGTGGTTTGACTATGCAAACCCAAACATTTTTGTTTCCCTTTGGAAATCATGGGCAAAATGCCACATGATTTACAACAAGATGCTCCTGAGGTCAGATCTGAATCACTGTCTGATTCCAATGAGATATGCTGCAAATTCTTGTGATAACATAGAGTTCTTCCTATGCACTCCTTGCACTTCTGTTTATGAAGGTTCAATGATATCTCTCCTGAGATTCTCTGAGGTTAACTTACCTCTATCAACGCACTCCTTGCGGACAATGTGCACTCCCTGCACTCAAAAACTCAAAGAAGAGAAACAGTTGAAAATTATTCAATACTTCACCAGTTTACGCATTCAAACCATGAACAACATATAAAAACATAGTAATGAACACAAATAGATAAACACACTATATGCAGGAAAAACTGTTATTCTATTATCTCTGTGAGTGTCTCCTAAACGCTCTATGAAAATTCGATTTCACTCGCTAAAGTCTGCAAACACAACGTGCAATCAACCAGAATTTGTTAGGCCATCATTCCTTAACAAATCCCACAACATTCATAAACCAATCTGATTTAAGAAAACGTTCAGATTTCATTTTCTTTCTGAGCTCTTCTTTGCTCTCCTCCCCAGGTCTAAGGTGTAGATCCACTTTGGGGCTTCAGAAGTTTGTGCATCAGCACATCTCTCTTTTCCCAATCGCTAAACTATGAAATTACGATCTTTCGTGAGATCTAATGGCTCACAACCACTTGTGCATAGATCTAGCGACCCCAACACCACAAGTGTTGCGATTTCTTTCTTTGTGGCCAAATACCATGCCTGTCACAATTTTATAATGCCGCTACACCTCCTGAGCTTCGTAACACGTCCAAAGTAACCTCTTGACACTCAGGGAACATTCTAAGGTTTGAAATAGGTTCCTCCAAACACAATTTCCACCTGAAACTTCGAGTCCGATGACCACTTATCCAGCCCATCCAGGTTCGGCATTAAAACCTTGGCTCTGAACTCGAATTTTGTCTACTTCAACAACAATTCTTTCGAAAATTTTGCTTCATTTTCCATTAACATGGCCCATCCAGGCTCAGTGTTGAAAACCTTGGCTCTGATACCAATTTGTAACATCCCCAACCACCAATAGGTCGGGCAATGCCACTACTCACACACTTCACTTAGCTCTGATACAAGTTTGTAACATCCCCAGCCACCAACAGGTCGGACAATGCTACCACACGGAAATAAATACATACATAGATATATCTAACATGCATTTTAATCGAAATAAAACACATAACACAACATTACTTCTATCATACAGATTCAAATGTAATAGACAATAATTCATATACGCAATGGAATACATAATAACATTCAAGCATCACAGACATGCATAACATAAAAGTTAAGCACATTAATAATACTTATCTTTTCAACTGGAGTAACACCACCAACTACGTGCAGACCTTCCATGAACCTCCCAGCCATAGACCACGTTGCTCATCACGCTTAGCAGTGGGTCACCCCCGAGCTGGGACTAAGCTCCACCCAGGGCAAGGGAATCCTAGACTAGGCTGAGGTTACAGGAAACTACATAGTGCAACTGGAAGGATTCTCTCCAGGAGCCCTCTTATGCCCACTACTCACGGACTCTCATTCCCCACATGCTTGTTCCACCCGGGAGTATACACCTTCACTGTTACCCAGTCCATTGACTGCTTCACCTCCCTCTCAGGGTCTCGACAACAGGCCAGATCAGGAATTCTCAGATCTCTGTAGCTGGTGTTGGACTCTCTCTGGGAGAAAACCATTTCCCAACAAACTCTCTCACCTAGAGAGAGTTTCCCACAGGCCTAACAACCTACTTCTTCAACCCATTCCTGGATAAGGAGGATAACAACAAGGCTCAACAAGGAACAGATGGTGGAAACAAGCCACACTCAGCCAAGGAACTGCATGGCCACAACAACCAACAGTTATGACACACACAACACAGACAAATACAGGATGCTCGGGCTTCACAGAAGACGCGTCTCAGTCCACGGGTTCTCACTGGGTTCAGACGGAGGATGGGAGAATGGATAGCGAACAATCTTCCCATGAGGGTTTCCTTCACTGTGCACTGGTATGCAAAGGCAGACACATAGGCAAAACGGTTCAGACGCCCCAGATCCCAATGAACTCAGGTGAAGGATGACAGAATGAGAGAGCGAACCCCCAACACGACTGACTTCTGCAGCTTTAAATGCATGCGCCCAGGTCGACACTTGTCTTCCTGGAGCTGCATGTGTTTCCTTTTGCACACGTTGCCTCTCCCACGACTTAGGATAAAAACATGTCTTTTACACAGCTTTGGAATAATAATAAATTATTGATCTAAAGGACTTAAGCCCCTAAGCTTAGCCCCTCTTTCCAACCTTTCAAACCCCTTTCCCTTACCCACCTTGTGGAAGCTTAGTCCCCCATCACTCTCTCTTCGTGGTCAGTTTGCACACAATGATGTTTAATCTTTATTAATGTTCTGCATAATTACATATACAAAAATAGGTTCCTGGCCTTAGCATCCTAGGCTCTCTGGCCTAATAAAGACATAAGTCTCTTAGCTTATAACCACTCGGCTCACGTCCTAGGGAATATTTTATTAATATTTCCAAAAAGTATAATTATGGATATTTATTTATCCTAAGTTCCTGAGGGATGGGAACGAGTCACCAAGTGGCTAAAGCTAGTTTTGAAGGTGAGAAGTGTCCATTTTTAGGCATACAATATATATTGTTGGCCTTAGTGTATTTTAAAGGAGAAATCGTTCTTTTTGGGAGATTCATTCATTTCTCGTGTGCATAAGGGGTCAGATCAACAGAGGAAAGACGACCATTACCTTATTTGTAGAGAGAATCTTGTAAATGGGTTTTCTATATTTTAACCATGGTTTTTATTATCGAAGAGGCATGTTGTTAGGCCCATGGGAATTCTCTTGAGGTGAGAGATTTGTTGTCGAAGAGACGGGTTTTCAAGCCCATGAGCATTCTCTCCAGGTGAGAGTTTTGTTGGGAATTATTCTCTGGTGCATTGGGCATTAGTTGCAGGGCTCTGAGACTTTATGTTTGACTTGTTGCTGAAACGCTGGAAGGGAAGTGGGGCAGCTGAGGCACTGTTGAACAAAGAAGGGGCACACTTCCTTGGGTGGAACATGCATGTGGGGAATGCAAGACGGTAGGCTAATTGCACTAGTGGCACCTTGGACTGAACAATTTTGTTGATTATCAAACCTTAGCTTGGAATTAGGAACCCTTTTGCCCTGGTGGAGTTTATACCCCAACTCAGGGGTGACCTTTTGCTGAAAGTATATGACCAACAGAGTCTATGGCTGGGAGGAATGTCTAATCTCTGAGTGCAGTTGGCGACTTTTCATAAAAGAAAAGTGTCTTTATGTGCTTGTTTCACTTACTGTGTGCTTAATTATCTATGTTTGATATGGGTTTAATTCTTGTATGTTGTTGCATGTAATTGTTGTTATTATGTATAATGTTGCTTGCACATGTAAGTTTGGTGCTCATATTCAATATTTGTAGTTGTGCACGAGTATGACAGTGGTTGTTAGTTATTCATGTTAATTCAACCTTATGATAATGGTCATGAGTCTCTGAGGCAAGGTGAGATGGTCGTGTGCGTAGGAAAATACTTCTTGCGCACAAGAGACTGGATTTGCTTGTGCGGGCAAGAAAGAAGTCTACGCGCACAAGGAAAAAAAAGAATTGGCGTGTGATGCCAAAATGGTTGCACATGAAGTAGAGATCACATGTTTAGAATGAATTACACGCACAATAAAGTTGTGTGCTCAATATGCTTGTGCGTAATTATATTGTGTTACTTTTACTGTTATAAGATGAATGCTCTCTTAAAGCTTAAACTATTCAACTTGAAGAAGTAATTAAACTATATTATAATTCCACTATGAATTATTCATTAAGTTTTTTTTTCACCACCCAAGTCTCTATGACATTGCAATTTTACATTTATATGACACATTAAAATTTTCTAGTAAAACTTCTAAATATTTAGCAAACCTAGTAAAAGTAATGAAATAATTTGACATCAATTATGGATATTAAGATGTTTTGAGCTCCAATATTTAATCTACCTGCTAGTCATTTATATAAACTCGTGGAGATGAGATATGTATCCTAAAACTTCACTTTAAGTGCACATTAAATATCCATTTGGATGGTTCTATTTTGGGATGGAAACATATTTAGATTACTGAATGTGTCAACTATATATAAATGTTTATGGAGCAACCCTAACCCCACAAGGACTAAATACATGTTTTTGCATTATTATCTATATTCAATGCATCCAATACTTTCTTATCTCTATGGTATATCTCATCTCAAGGTTGTTTTGAGTATCTCTATGGTATATCTCAATCTCATCTCGAGGCAATCTCATCTCGAGGTTGTTTTGAGCTCCAATATTTTATCCATAAGTATATCTCATCTCAAGGTTGTTTTAAGGTCCAATATTTGATCCATTAGTTTTCAACTAGCTAATTGTGCCAACTTGTTAACTTAAGATAAGTAGCATAGAAGTTCACAATTTCAATTGCACGTCATATGTATATTTGGGTATGCATTGTTATCCATATTCAATGCATCCAATACTTTCTTATCTATATGGTATATCTCCTCTCAATGTTGTTTTGAGTATCTCTATGGTACCTTGAGCTCCAATATTTGATCCATTAGTTTTCAACTAGCTGATTGTGCCAACTTGTTAACTTAAGATAAGTAGCATAAAAAGTTCACAATTTCAATTGCACGTCATATATATATTTGTGTGGAATCTATTTATATTTTATTTAAATGGAATCTATGTAGTGAATGAGCACCCTTGGACCTTGTAGGAAATATTTGACCAGCGAAAATATGCAAGATGTGGTCTCACTACTACTAGTTATTACATCCTCTCCTACACATGTCATTCATTAACTCTACAATAAATTACTAGAGTAGATCTAGGATCCATACAAGGTAATGAACTCCTTTCAAAGAAGGATTCACAAATCGCACCATCACCACCAACTAACCTCCCAGGTGAAATTTTTGGTCCACGTGCTATTGACCCCCTTATGATACTATTGTCTCAACTCAGTCTAGTTCTATTTTTTATTATAAGTTCCAATTATGGCTTCTATTCCTTCTACACTTGCAATTCTTAGTGGGGATCATCTTTAGTCCATGTATTCATGATTTTGAAGGTGAATGTATGTTAATCATGGTTTTATAAGAAAAAATTCCTTCTAATTGAATTTTTATTATTAATTATCATTTAATTTAATTATGTTGTTTATTTTTTCTTACAAGATGGAAATACCAACAACTTTATTGTGAAGTTTGAGAAAAAGAATCAATTTTCATAAATTTTCAACTTAAATTGGTGCATTGTGAGATGTATCAATACTTTTGTTTGAATTTATGTATATTCCAATAAGCTACCAACTAGATAATATATTCAAAAAAGTGTTAGGATAGTGAGAGAGATTAATAATATAAAATAGGCACAAAAAAAATATTAAGTACATAAGACACCATGATTTATCCTAGAAACCCTAAACCAAGAAAACCAACACCTAATAGATCTATTAGCCTTGGCGAAACTGACCAAGCTAGGTCAAAATTGACCAATCAAGACCTCTTACAATGGATATCTCAAGACTTTAAATAGGCTTCATTACATGCAATCCATGGGAACAAAACCACAGGCTACCAAAATCATGAGCCTAAGAACTACCACTATTTACCTAAAATGGATTTAACTCATTGACTCTTTAGATCGGTGAACACATAGATATTCTGATATGGCATCACACATAGTTCCAATATATGAAAGAACTACTTCTTTCTAGCTCGCTATTGTTCTCCTCAAAGGTGTGATTTTACCAACAACAAAGAACATGCCCGTCTCTAGTTCGTGAGCCCCTAGTTCTTCTTCTTTGCATAGAGATCTAGAGTTTCCTACACTTCCTCTATACCGGTGCTCATATATATATATATGGCACCATGGTCGTTAGATATAGGGTCATAGGCCACGACATCCATGGTCGAACCCCTCTCTATCTTCTTTAGGTAGTAGTTTTTGTTGTTAAACTTCTCAACCCTAAACTTTCCTTCTTCCACCATTGCTCTCACTTAAAACATGAACTATACATGTATGTATGTTTGTATGTATGTATGTATGGTACCATGGCAGTCATATATATGGTTATAGGCCATGACATCAATGGCTGAATCATCTCTATCTTCCATAGCTAGTAGTTTTTGTCATTAAACTTCTCAACCCTAAACTTTCCTTCTTTCACCATTGCTCCCACTTAAACTAGGAACCCCTCCTTTCCTAGGATTTTATCAGCCAAATATACCTTTGGCTCTGATACCAGTTGTTAGGATAGTGAGAGAGATTAATAACATAAAATAGGCATAAATAAAATATCAAGCACACAAGACACCATGATTTATCCTATAAACCCTAAATTGAGAAAACCAACACCTAATAGATCTATTAGCCTTGGTTAGACCAACCAAGCTAGGCCAAAATTGACCAATCAATGCATCGTACAATGGAGATATCAAGCCTTTAAATAGGCTTAATTACAATTGGTTTTGCTCCTATGTTGTACATTGTAACATTCTTCCTATCAATAAAGTTAACTTTTAAGGCATCCACCTATGGTGCCTCCTATAATTGTGTATTGTGGTTTATTTACTTGGATTTCAAATATTATGTTCCTTTGTTTGCTTCGTGTTGCCTAAGTGATGAAATATTGGCTAAGTACAAGTATTGTTGGGATTCCTTAAGGTTGTGGTTGGGTGTGTGTCTATTATTGGATGAACTAGGATATGTTGGACTTAGTTGTGCATTTAACTTGCTATAGCTTAAAGTGAAATTATGGGTAGAGTTTAAGTAAAGAGGTATAGTATGGTTGTAGTGCCACATAGTTGGTCAAACCACTATAGTTGGTCAAGCCACTATAGTTGAGGCAAGGCAGTTCCACATGACTAGAGATGACAAAAAGAAAAATGTCAAGAAAGACTCTTAGGTCCATGACAATTTGCATCTTATCTCATTTAGCCATTGTGACATTTAAAGCAATGGTTCAAGAGGGTGTTGAAATTCCTAGAAAACCTGGTCAATGTTTATTCAAGGGTTGTTGATACCCCTAGGCATGCTACCACTCTTACTAAATGGCTAGTGCCTCGTGAGATTTTCAAGACCTTAACAAGCCTAAGTATAATCAACTAACCATAAGTAGTTTATAGACTTACAACATTACTTACCTTACATTGCAATTTAATTTAATTTAATTTAATTTAAGTATGATTTAAATTTAATATTATTGACCTATGAGACTAAATAACTGGGAATTATCCATCGTGTAAGAGTGGTGTAAAAAACCATGAAATAAACATTGACTAGGTCTTCTGAAAATTCCAATGACCTCGCCATTACTTTAAATGCAAGAGTCACTAAGTCAAGTAGAATGTGAATGGTTTTCTCATTTTTCGAAAAAAAAAAGTATGATTGTAATGTCCCCCTTGGACATGAGGTTACAATGCAACCATGTTTTAGTATCTTAGCTTTAAGACCGAGGGGTTAAGGAAACCACATGACCCTTCCTCTAGTAGCCTCATTGACTAAGTCTTCTAAAAATTCCAATGACCTCCCCTTTAATTTAAATGTAGCAGTCACTAAGTTAAGTAGAATGTAAATAATTTTCTCTTTAAAAAAATAAAAGTAATGTTCTATTGAACATGAGACTACAATGCAACCAAGTTTGATATCTTAGCTTCAAGATTGAGGGGTTTAAGTAAACCCCATGACCCTTCCTCTAATAACCTCAACAAAACAATTACTAAATAAATAAACCCTTCCTCTAATAACCTCAACAAAACAATTACTAAATAAATAAAAATATGAGGTTTCAGTGAGATACCAATGACAAGTTGAAACCACCCTTTAATCCCAAAGTATAACCTAACATTTATTTTGCTTAGTTAAAAACTTGTATTCCTTAAACACAAACCTAAGAAATATGTAATAAACAAAAACCCAAAAACCTATAACATAAGTGGAAATCTGCCCCTTCCAAACCATCCACAAATTATTTTAGATATGACGTTTTGTCTTTTCACAATAACTCAACGAAATGAAAATCTTAAAATAATATAAAAAAATGTTAGGCTATAATCATATCGAGACATTTTTCCTTCTAAAAGAAATTGGTCGTGAAGTGCCGAGCCATGAAAACATAAGTGGAACTCGATTATTCAACATGGGATTCAGAGACTGTTAATGGGTCCCTGCATATATAATCATGAATGCAGGGGAACTGACGTTATTTACTCTCACATATTTAAAAAATCATTTATTACAAAGATGCTTTGAGGTCCAGTAAAACTTCCACGACAGCGGGCAGCTTTATCGCTTCTCGATCATTTCGTCAATGTCATGTCCATTTCTACAGTGAAGTGAAACTAATTTTATTAATATTTTGAAAATCTTAAAAGGATTTTCTTTCCAGCTGGCCACATTGAACTTACCATTGAGGACGACAACACTTACCATTGAATCTCCCGGACTACACCCACTTACTTTTATTAATTATAAAGTCGAGCAAAAGGGCCTCTGAAATTTCGCATTATTAGCTGTATATCTGTCTATTCGTCCCCAGGGTTGGTTACAAAGCCGGCACTGCTCATGAAAGTTACAATTTACGTGAAACCTCAATAATTTCCAGTAGTGATTAAACTCCGTAATAGTCCCAATTACCTATATCTCCAGCTCAGCACATCACGCGACACTATTCAGGCTAAGTATTTTTTTTTGCCGAAGTTGGCTAACTCTGGAGCGATCTTTTTTCTGGTTACTTTTTAAGTATGTGTTTGAGTTGTCTGTTTTTAAATGTTGATCAATTCAGAATTTTTATTGATTTTTTTAAGTATTTGGGTTGGTTTAAAATGGAACAAAACCATTGGAATAAAATTTAAAAATGTATGAATCAACTTAACTTTGATCACGTAAAACTCAAATTATCTCTGAAAATCAAATTATCTCTGAAAATCTGACCAGATTCAGACCCAAAAATTTGACTGAAAAACAATTCTATTTACTCCCAAATTAACCTGTTCCGAAACTCAGTTAAAAACCGAGAACCCAACGTCCAAATATATGGAATGCACTGGAGATTCCAGCCTGTAGAGTGCCAGGACAGATTGCCAACGGGGCAATTGGCTTGCAATACATTTAAGTATTGAGTGCACATAATAGAGTTTGAATTGTACAGTTCAATGGAATAATGTCAAGCACGAATAGTGAAGATAAAGAGAATTTGAATTGTACAGTTCAATGGAATAATGTCGAGGACGAATAGTGAAGTTGCATTTAAAACGAACATATACCATTTGTTTCGAACATGCAACTACCCCTGCCAAATTCCATGTCTGTAAACCCAAGGTTACGCTCTACTAGTTTGGCCTGGGCCCGGTCGGATAATGCCGCTCTCACGGATCTCTAAAAATCTGATTTTGAGAGGACACTGTGACTGTATATACTGTGCATTTTGGACCTTGGTAAATATTCTGAGATAAAGT
>JZKD02S1999897.1:1902480-1913381 GCA_000966675.3 Picea glauca
AACAACGAGAGGTTGGGAGTCCCATATCCGAAAAAGCAGCCGATGAAAGTATCCTCTTCAATCTGGAATGCAGACAACTGGGCTACTCAAGGTGGGCGGCTGAAGATAAACTGGAGCCATTCTCCCTTCATCTCCACTTACAAAAGCTTTGACATTGATGCAAACGAAAGCGGAGTAAATGCAGAATCAGGAGGAGTTAATGAGAATGGAAGTAAGTGGTGGGATATGCCCTCTTATTCTAAACTTAGTCCACTGCAAAGGCGAATGCTCCGATGGGTGCATCGGAACTACATAATCTATGACTACTGCAACGATTCTACAAGGTTTCCCACTTCGCCGCCTGAGTGTGCAGGCCTCCGCTTTTAGTCCATTATATTTCCAAATTTCTTAATGTATAACCGTGCTTGCTATATTTTACTGTTGATGATGGCAATGAAACAGATGAATCTCGATGATGTTTCCACAAAGACGAAATCATGGTCGTATCTCAATGATGCTTCTGTATAGCTTCTGCTACCCTTTGTCCCTATGTATAATATTAAGTTGGAATGTTTGCATACTTTCTGGCATAATCAGTAATAAAATACAACTTTTTGTTGTTAGCCTTTGTAATTTTATGTTATCTGAATCAGTAAACATATTTACTCTGCCGTTATCTCATACAACTTTTTGTTGTTAGCCTTTGTAATTTTATGTTATCTGAATCAGTAAACATATTTACTCTGCCATTATCTCATGCCAATGCCCATAGGGCTCTTCCGATCATATAGTTGTAACCGGTTGTATCCTGTTCTTCATCAATGCGTATATTTATGAAAAATTAACAAACTTATCGTCTGGACTTAAACAGATAACAGTGACGATCCTGGGTTTTATGGTGGTTAGTGTTATTTTCCATTGCAACCAACTAGTATTAATTGCTATTGCGAGATCACTTTTGGCATCCTTATCTGCCAGTAAGATCACCTGGGCATCCTTATTTGCTTGGCTGTGATAGCCATCCTGGGTTAAGGCTGGGTCTCTTCTAGTTGTTATATCCTTATCTTCTTGGCTGTGATAACTGTCCTTGATTAAGCCTAGGCCTCTTTTGGTTGTTATATATAACTGGCATCTCCTTAGAAAAATATGGTATGGCCCTAGATGACCTAATTAGAAGAAAGAAAAGGGCAAAGAAAGCCATGAAATAAAGATTCCAAAAATATGAAAAGGGCAAACCTAGGGCTTACCAAAAAGATAAGAGGAAAATAAGTCATTATAGGAAATATACAAAGTCTCATTATTACTCCCCAAAAGATATCAAATTGCAATATTCCAAACAACAAAGTAAGGCCAACCTAACCTCGTGGTTATGTGGACAACCAAGACACTTGGCTAATAGATGTCCACAAGGAGAACAATCCAAGAAAAATAAAGGTAAGATCTCACAACAAAATGCAAGACAAAAAGCTTAGTCTTCTACGCAAATAATGTCAATTCCCTGCAACAAAAGTCACCATAATACAAATCAATGGATGTTGCCACTCTACTGACACTTCTAAATTTGAATATTTCTCTAGTGAATCCTCGAATCCTCTGATGAAGAAATGTTACATATAACAAATGATTGCAACTGTAAAGATCCAAAGTTTTGTATTTGCCCAACAAAGTCTTCAAGTTATGAAGAAACAAAAATGATGATGAAGAAGATGGAGATGAACCAAAACCTAAAATATGTATGGCTCAAAATCTGTCTGATGAAGATGCTTAGATGCTGGCACAAATCAAGGCATTGCCAGAAAGAGACATGAAGGCTACACTTTTAGATTAATTTCTAAAAACAATGGTAAAATCTCAACAACCAGCGACAACCATAAACTTAGGTAAGACGTTGTTGTTCATAAATGCTTCTTTTGAAAGGAATACCAAGTCATTTATTAGACAAAACCAGGATGATAAGATGCAACCTTTGACTATAAATGATTTGAGAAAAGAAATAAATATTCTTAAGAAGGAAGTTGCAGAAATAAATCAAAGACTAGAAAAGATTGAAAAAGAATCAGAAATCGAGGATGGATACAATGCTGTTTCATGGGCAAGACAAGAAATAAGAGGGTTACAACAACAAATCCATGCCGTGCAATTCATGCCTTCTCTAGAAGAAATACCTTAGAATGAAAATGCCAACATTAGTACATTTGAAACAAATTCTATAGAAGGTTTGAATTCTATGAGAATAATGGCCATCCAGCATCAACAATATCATGTGATGATCAAGTTGAATATTCAAGGTCAAATCTTTAAGTTGAAATCATTGATCAATTTAAGGTAAGATTTTAACATCCTAAATAAAGATTATATTCCTTCTTGTTATTGGTTAAAAAATAACAATGCAGCCATTGGGCTAGGTAATCAAACCCTAAAGATGGATTATGAAGTTGAAAAGGTCAAGTTATTTTTTGGACCTTATTGCTTGAATCCGAAGTTTTCACTTGTAGAAATTCCAATACCCTGTCTTTTAGGTACTCCATTTTGGTTGTTGTTGAACCACATGGTTCTAAAAAATTACCAAATGGAAAATCTGGATATTTTATTACAATAGCAGAAGAAAAATTGTACTCCCATTTGTATCGATCCCTAAGGTGTCCACAATGGTTCAAATGTCTCAGACTCTTATAGAGAAAGATACAAATATTCAAGAACTCCAACAAATGAAGAGAAACCAAATGATTGATCAACATCTCAAGGAGCTAAAGATTCAAGACATGATTAGTCAATTGCAAAAAAAATTTGAAGATCAGGTATGCTTAGAAATCCCAACTGCATTTTGGGAAAGAAAAACACATTTTGTTGAATTTCCATACAAAGATAGCTATGAGGGAAAACCATGTAGAAGAAAAACAATACCTATGAATGCTAAATATCATAAATTGTCTTTTGAAGAAATCCAAGGATTATTGAAAAAATGATTGATTAGAGAATCCATTAGCCCATGGAATTGCTATGGATTCTATGTTAATAAACATT
Source organism: Picea glauca (assembly GCA_000966675.3). NCBI lineage: Eukaryota > Viridiplantae > Streptophyta > Pinopsida > Pinales > Pinaceae > Picea > Picea glauca. The sequence goes on from JZKD02S1999897.1 coordinate 1,905,484, forward strand.
CTGAGAAGATTCGAGGAGTCCCAAGACTGGTAGTAAACTACACTCCTTTAAATTAAGTTATAGCCAATGATACTTATCGTATACCACACAAATCCAGTATAGTCAATGGAATAGCAAATGCCAAGATATTCTCAAAGTTTGATTTAAAATCTGGATTTTGGCAAGTGGCTATAAAAGAGGAAGACAAATTCAAAATTGCATTTAGTGTTCCTGCAGGTCACTATGAATGGAATGTTATGCTTTTCGACCTTAAGAATGCTCTGACAAAATTTCAAAGGGTTATGGATGATACTTTAAAGAGATATTTTGACTGGCTAATTGTCTACATAGATGATGCATTAGTTTTATCAGATTCCATAGACCAACATTTCAAGCATTTGAAGATGTTTTTAAAGGTCATCAAACTGTCTGGTCTAGTTCTTTGTAAAAATAAAAGGGATCTCTTTAAAACCTCTGTCAAATTTTTGGGTCACACAATTTCAAATGGTCAAATTTCTCTTTAGACCCATGCAATGGAATTTGCAGAAAAATTTCCAGACAAAATAACTGATAAGACCCAACTCCAACGCTTTCTAGGAAGCTTGAACTATGCCATTCATTTTTATAAAGATTGTGCTAAAGATAGAAAAATTCTGAATGACAGGCTAAAAAAGGATCCTATTCCTTGGACTGAAGCACACACTGAGGCTGTGAGAAAGATACAATTTAAAGTTAGGCACTTGCCAACACTACATGTTGCAAGTGATGAACTCTTTAAAATTGTTGAGTTTGATGCCAATGACCAAGGATGGGGAGAAATTCTTAAACAAGTTAAGGCAGGCAGATCAAAGCCACATGAAGAAATCATACAGTTTTCTTCAAGGACCTAGCTTGAAAATGAAAAGAACTATGTAACAATTGACAAAGAAATAAAGGTAATCCTCAATGCAATCAATAAGTTTGAAATCTATCTCATCAATAATTTTTTTTTGCTTAGAACCGATGTTGCTGCAATGAACAAGGTGTTACATAAGAAAATTACTAAAGCGAGTGAAGCAAAATTTGCAAGATGGCAAGCTCTATTTGCAAATTTTGATTTTGATATTGAACATATGAAAGGATCTGGAAATTCTATCCCTGATTTTCTCAGTAGAGAAAACCTTCAAGCGAGCGTGTGTAAGTGAGCGAGGGAAAACGCAAGTGAGGACAAGAGAACGTGGTAACAAAACAAGCAAAATCAAACACAAAAATCCATTGTTTGATCATTATTGCTGAAAGGAAAAATGGAGGTGAACAACTAAGGATTATACCAGACAATGAAGATTGGGAAGTATATGCCCAATTATGGAAACCTACATGGCAACTCATAAGAACTGAAGTTCTCGATATGAATTTGAAGCCAATTCATATCCTACCAAATTATGTTCCAGAACTTAGAAGAATCCCATTTTATACTAGAAACATTCCAAACATGATTTATGATAGATCCACCAGAGCTGCAACTGATGCTACTTCAACTTTATGCTACACCTTCAGAGATATCAACTTGATTTGGAAATAGTTTAATAATAATACAGGATTATTTCATCAATATTTTTCACTTGACAGACCCTGCTCCTATGCTCTTTGGCTAGATCAAGATCTCACACTTCAGAACAAACATGAATTATAGTGAATACAAAAAGGCATGGTGGAATTTTCTCAAGAAAAAGAATAGGAATAAGACATATTTCACATTATTGAAATTCAGAAGTGTATATACTAGTATGAGGGGATTATATCATGTTTGGATATCAGATTGGTGGAGATACTTCAAAATCAACAAAAGCACAATGGACCCAGCATTCTTAAAGATAGAATGCACAACCAAAGATATCCCACTAAGAGAAATCCATGATCTCTTTGAATCTAACAGAATTACTAATGACATGATCTTGTCAATGTATGCAACTCATCATCTCCAATGGCTTGTAAAAACGAGAATCTCTGCACAATCATTCCAAGGACGAATCATCATAGTACGTAAGTTTTATTCAAAATCTTGGGAAAATGGTGAAGGCTATTCCCAACAATATAACATGGGGATGTTTTGTGATCATGACTAATATATTCTCCATATGATTTGTTTTTCATGCAAACCCTTAGAACTTAGAGCACTTCTCCGACGTTTGGTGTGGTTTGACCCACATTTTAAGGAATCTATTAGAAAGTAAAGAATTTATGGAAAAGATTGTCAGTTTGTACTAAAAGAGTTTGTCGTCCATTTAGGACGATTCTTGCATGTTTCGTCGGTCCAAAGTCTAGAGAAAGTCTATAAATAAAGCTCAAGGGCACTCATTTGAGGCATCAAGTCTTAGATTCTTGGTTAGTCTTTGTCTTCTAATCTCCCTCCTGTCTGAGCTTTGAGTCTTTTTGTCCTGAGTTTGATAGTCTGCGTAGGATCTACTTGGTTGGGAGCTTGTGAACTAAAGTGGGATTTCTGATTCTTCCCAAAAGTTGGAGTTTCTATGGTGATCGATGTTGGAAACCTGGTCAGTCCTATTGCATGTCGTGCTTCCTCAGTGGGGTTTTTCGTTGGAAAATAACCGATTGAATTTGCAGATCATGGTTGTGGGAAGCATGTGGGTGTATAGCCTCAGATCCACTAATCATGGTAATTTGTTTCTATGCACAATTATTATGGGAGAGTTGGTACATTGTTTGTGTATAAGGGTGGAGCCTCGAGATTTTCATGTGAAGTGAGTTTGTGTTTTTTTGGGAGGTTCATGGCATAATTGTTTGCCACTCTATTGTATTTTGAAGATTATTCGTAATGTGTTTTCCATAATTTTTTACTTTTTTCTTTTTTTCGTCTTAGCTTTGAAAAGAGAGCATTTTTCTCCCTTTCCAATGGTTGGTTGCATACCATATTTGATGTCCTTTTGAGATTCTTGTTGGATAAATTAAGAGAAATTGTTCCTCACTTGTACATGGGTACTTAACATGGCCTTGTTTGCAAGACTGTATCAAGGATTGTTGTCCATGATGGTCTTTATTTTTGTATTTTTGGTCGATGTCTTTTGTAACTTGAGTAGTGGATTTTGGTCCACTCGTGCAAACATTCTTAGTGTCATTAGACATTTATCTCCATGACCAGCGTTGTTTTTGCAAGACTTGGACCTAGCCAATTTTGAGTGTTTTTGGCATGGTTGTTTAGAATCGATGATGTCACATTCAACTAACACCTTCATACTTTGCCATCATTTATGACACCCATTCCCATCATCTATTGCCACCTAGTTCAACATTGTGGGGGATGGTGTGCAATACTTCCTCGAGTGATTCTTTATGCTTTATCATTTTGTTCGACATCAACTATTTTTTAGGAGTGAGCCTTGTATCAATCATTGATTCCTATTTTGACTTGACGGTTGTAGTGGCTAGCAACCCATGCACTATGGAGAGATGGATTGACGTCCATAAGGACACTTATTTTATGATGATTTTGTCGATTTCACATGATTAACTAATTGATATTTTTGAGTCAAGACTCATTTCAAAGGATCGATCTCCTTTCTTGAGAAGTTTGAAAATTGTTGTTTGCATTTTTACATGGATCTTTGATGGCGTTAAAAACTTGGGGTTACCTGACCCTCTTTAGAGTTTTGGCCATACTTCATGTTTGGACCTTTTAGAATCTACATGCCTCATTTTCATTTGATGGTTGATGGTGGTCGTCTCATTGTCATTTGATGGTTGATGGTGGTCGTCTCATTGTCATTTGATGGTTGATGTTGGTCGCTTCTATTTGAAGCCTTAGTTCTGATTCTTTACCAAAACCTATTTTTCTGAAGCATTTATGTTGTGGTTGTAAGTGTTTTCTATTCTCGTGCCTCTGCCACTGAACCTCTTCTACTTCAGACTTCAACCACGATCATTGAGGTTACTTGGATATCCTCTTTAGAGTTTTTTCATACTTCCCGATTAGAGCTTTCAACACCTACAATATTTTACTCTTTCCATTCAATACATCATTGTGAGATCTAGAGTTCCAACTTCAATTCCCTTTTCAAAATTAACATAAACATACAAAGAATCAAACGATAACATAAATATATAAGGAATCAAAAGATATCCAATGAGCAACAACATTAGAGTTCTTGCACGGGCACTGTCAAAACATATAAATAACTTATTAGTCCCTACTAAAGTCCATGCAGGGACTATAGCAATGAGTTTGGCATTGACCCACTATTAGTGCTATGTTTGACTACAAAATTTTCGTGATTTGCAATGTGGAACTTATGGAAATATCAATAACTATTTTATTGAGATTAAAATAAATAAATAATTTTTATTTTTCTATCATGTTATTGGCTTTCAACTTGGAAGCATTATTGTCGCGGTGGTGACGTACATTAATTATTTTTTATTTGATTTAGATTTGTTTCGATCTTTGAGAACTATGGCTACTTATTAATTAATACTGTAACACCCTAGCCACGTGTTGGGCAATGTTACTTGAAAACATTTCTTTCTCTAATACCATATTACCAACAATTCCACTTAAATTTCTCTAACACAACTCTGTCATTAATTAAAAACATATAGAAACTTTGAAATGTATGATTACATATATTTTCTTAACAGATTTATACACAATTCATGATAGAATTATACACACAATATAAATAACATAAACTCATGACAACAATTGCATAAATATAATTGCAAACATGTTTTAACACACAAATGACACTTATATTTTGAATAAAAGACACCAAATGTAGGAAGACCTTCCACGTTCCTTCCATCCTTAAACCTCATTGTTTATAAATCTCAATAGTGGGCCACCCCCGAGTTGGGGCTAAAATCCACTTAGGCAAGGGTTCCCAACCATGTAAAGTATCTCACTCTACAAGAAGTCGGTCACATGTAGCTCATACACAAGTGACTCAATTGCAGGAAAGTCCGTCACATATGTCAATTCACACTGACAACCTACAATCTCTCATTCCCCACATGACTGTCCCACTCCAGAGAGTGTGCCCCTTCTCTACTCACCAATCCTTTGTTTTCTCCACTTCCCTTCTAGGGATTCAGCAACAGGCCAGACATGAAGTCTCAGAGCCTTGTTGCTGCAGTTTTAAACCTCGGGAAATAGTTACCAACAATTCTCTCTTCGAAAGAGAATGCAATCTTCGACGGGCCTCACAAACCGCCTCTTCAATCCAACGTTCCATGGGCCTGACAACCCACCTCTTCAATTAATCTCTCCAAGATATTCCATACACATGTATCTACGACAATATTCAACATACTGATCACAATAACAATCAGCTCATGAAAACATCAACGAGATCACTCACATAACAATCGAGTCATGATAGAACAATCAACTCCCTTACCCCCTATGATGGTCGAATTCCCTGAATGATTGGGTTCTCGAATGGACTAAGTCAAAACCATTTGACTGCATGTTCCTAGATTGATACCTGTCGGGTTGAGAACTTACTTTTATCCACAACATATTCCCAACTTGACACTTGTCATGTTGAGAACTGTTTTTAGCCACTTGTCCCCTCTCCAGGACTTACGATATAATATTATATCCTTACTTTACACTTTTTAAGAAGTATTAATAAAATATTCATTTTTGGATTTAATCCCCTTTAACCCAGCCCCCTTGACCTCATCGAGTGGAGTTTAAGCCCCCTAAACTATTTTACATGGTCAGTATACCACATGGATGTGTTTTCATTAAATTTCATGCGATTGCATGTACATCACAATACAAAACTATTGATCTTTTGTATTCATGCTCACCAGTCTCAAAAATAGAAAACTCGCACACTTAAACTAGTGCACACAGAACTTCTGGGTTGTACGCACCATTTCATCAGTGCACCACTCTCGTGCCCCTACACAGGTGTGTGTTACATCATGACTTATATACAAAAGGCTTCACAGGCCTTCAAAACCTGCACACTAAACCAGTGCACACTGAATCTAGGTTTCTCACCTATTCCTTTAGTGCGCCATCCTTTTGTGCTAATACTTGTGTGTGCTGCATTCATTAAGTTGTTTCTCTTTCAGTGCACCATTCTTGTATACTTACACAGGTGCATGCCAAACATTAAACTACACGTTGTATCATTTTATAATTGCACACACTCCTTTGATGTGAGATCTTCGCGCACTAACTTAATGTGCACATAATCAAAACAACAAATTTGTTGCTTCAACTCACCAGCTTATAAGTAATGTACAATTACATTGATATTTACACTTGGGGATCATCCTAGGGGTATTGCAATCCCCTCCCTCTTATTTATGCACTATCCTCAGTGCAATAGATACACATGAACATTCAAAATTTCAATTTTTTTCAAAAATATGCGGGTATTTTGCTTGCATAGCATGATCGTGTTCCCAAGTCGCATCCTCATTACCGTACTAGGTCCATTGGAACTTTACTATCCCTATGACTTGATTCCGGAGCTACCTGATCTTCTGATCCAATATGCACACCAGATGCACTTGAAAACCACCTTCTTATTCCACCTAAATCACATTCCAATCAATAACATGATTAGTATCAGGTATATATATTTTAAGCAAGGATACACAAAATACATTATGAATATGCATTGATGTAGGCAAGGCAAGCATATATGCCACAAGCCCAATCCTTTCTAGGATTTCAAATGGCCCACAAAACTGCGCTGCCAACTTTGAACAATTTCCCAACTTAAGGGAACTTTTGTTGGCCTTTACTTTCAAGAACACATGATCTCCCACATTAAATTCCTGGTGAGTTCTGCCCTTACACTAGTACAAAATGAGAGATAAATGACTAGGTGACCAAAATTTTTGATCAACACAGTTTTTCAAGGGATAAATGACCAAACTTGAGCATTTTTAGGTGAGACAACTAAAAACGACCAAGATGAATGAACGATGTGGTCACAAGATAAAATGTATGACCAAATAACAAATATCTAAACTAAAAATTACCACATAACAATGACATTAAGAATATGAATTGGTCATTTATTTGGTCATTTTTAGTTTTGTCACTTCGACAATGGAAAATTACAATTTTGGCAATGAATTTGTACAATTTACTGAATTTTAACACTGCAGGTGGATTCATACACCCCCTTTAATGTTGTAGATGGATTCATAAACCCCCTTTAACACCATAGATGGATTTAGAGACCTCTTTATACGGGGTCTCTGAATCCATCCACAACGTTAAAATTTAGTAAATTGTAACATTGTAGATGGATTCAGGTGCAGACGTCACCCAACAACATATATGGATCAAAATAGACGCAATTTTGACAATGAATTTCATGAAAAATATTTTACTAAATTTTAACACTACATGAGATGGATTCAAAGACCCCTAAGTTGGATAGAAATCAACTATCAACCACTTCCAATTCCTTATCCATTAATTTTTGATCTTCATACATTCAATAGGCATCCGAGGAGGATGTTGAATATCATATCTTATTTACATTCTGCAATCATATGTGTTTGAAATTCTTGATGTGTTCATGAAACAACACTAATTATAGATACATATGCAAGTAGGCTAATAATCTAAACATTCATTCTTCGGTAAAAGAAATATACAACTTCTTATGGATTCAATTATAATAAATTCAACATATTTGAATATGACACAAGGGTCCTTAGACTTTGGATAGATTCCATCCATATCTCCCCTCATAAAGCATCAATTAAATTCCATCCATCACTCCCCTCATAATTAAAGCATCAACATTTTTTCATCATTCCTTCCAAAAATACTAGACAACATGCAAATGGTCTCTTGGGCTTCAAAAGAAGTATTAATGATTTTCTTTTCATAATGTTATTGGATAAATCGGTGAATGTAGACATAAACTAATCTCCCTAGATCCACCTGG
>JZKD02S1999897.1:1924653-1946718 GCA_000966675.3 Picea glauca
GAAGAAAGTTGGGATCGTTAGACGCAGTTGTCGAATCTAACGTGCCCACACACACACATGCAAAGAATATAACACATACCCAACATTATCTCACTTGTTGTTTTCTTTGCATACATGGGTTCACAGGATTACATAGTCAACAATACAGTGAAACAATGCCCATTCTTACTCTAACCCAGGAGAACTTCTCTGTGCTCATAGACTTTGTCAATGAATCTGCAACATTCTTCAAAGTGTCAACTTTTTCCAGCAACACCTTTTCTTCAACCATGTCTCTCACAAAGTGATACTGAACATCAATATGCTTTGTCTTCGAATGATAAGCAGGGTTCTTTTCCAGGAAGATTTCACTCCGACTGTCACACTCTAATCTCACTGGTTTTTGTACCAACCCAATACCTGAACACAATCTCTATAACCATACTGCTTCCTTTCTTGCATGAGTGGCTTCCATGTATTCAGCTTCTGTAGTTGAGAGTGCCACTACAACATGTATTTTTCTCATCCAACTGATTTCTCGTCCAAATAGTTTAAACATATACCCACTTGTGGATCTTTTGCGATCTACATCTCCAGCTTAGTCTGCATAAAAAAACCCATGTATGTCCACCACTATGTCCAATCTTGGTCTTCCTTGATAGCACAATCCATAATTGGTAGTGCCATGCAAAAACCCGAAGACCCTCTTTACTGTCGTCCAATGCTCCTTCCTTGGTTTTGACATATACCTTCTCAAAAATCCCACTGCATGTGCAATGTATGGTCTAGTACAAACCATTGCATACATCAAACTGCCAACTGCACTGGCATACAAAACATGGGACATGTCCTCTTCTTCTTCCTGTGTCTTGGGACACTGATTTGCAGATAAATTTACACCTATAGGAATATGAACCTTGATCGTTTTACTTCCATGCATATTAAGCCTCTGCAATATCATTTCAACATATTTTCTCTTATTCAACCAGAGTTTCTTGTTTACACGATCTCTTTTAATCTCCATTCCCATAATGAAGTTAGCAACACCGAGATCCTTCATGTCAAATTTGGAGGATAGTTGCAATTTCATCTCCTTGATAACATCCATGTTATTTCCTACCAACAACATGTCATCAACATAAAACACTACATAAATGAAATGATTACCAACCTTCTTAGAATATACACAGTGATCAACCCTGCTTCTCACAAATCCCAATCCAAGGATGTATGTGTCAAAATTTTGGTACCACATCCTAGGTGATTGCTTCAGACCATATAGTGACTTCTTTAGCTTACAAACCAACTCTTTCTTTCCCTTCACTACAAAGCCTTCTGGCTGTTTCATGTAGATTTCTTCTTCCAAATCCCCATGTAGGAATGTTGTCTTCACATCTATCTGTTCCACTTCAAGATTAAAAGAAACAAAAATAGATAAAATAAATCTAATAGAAGTTAACTTAGCAACATGAGAAAAAATCTCACCAAAGTCAATTCCCTCTACCCGGGAATAACCTTTTTCTACTAACCGAGCTTTGTATTTCTCCAATTTTCCTTCTGCATTAAATTTCTTCTTAAACAACCATTTGCTACCAACAAATTTTCTTCCAGCTGGAAACTCAACTATATCCCATGCCTCATTCTTATCCAAGGCATCCATTTCTTCAACCATGACCTTCTTCTAGAGTTTACTATCCTCTGAATTCACTGCTCCCCTGTCAGTTTTGGGATCATCATCAGTAATAGATAAAGAAAAATTAGAACGAAAATCAGGTGGAATATGCCTTTCTGGTTGCCTTCTTTCCCTCACTGGTCCCCTCAATACTGGGGTATGAGGTTCTTCTTCTTGCTCTTCATCTTCTTCAGATGATTCAGATTTTGCATCATCCAACTCAAATTCTATTTTATCAGGTTCTTCTTGCCTTGGTAGGAGTTAATGTTTGGAAACATCTTTTACCTCTCTAAAAAAAACATCCCGACTGTAAAAAATCTTCTTAGTTTATGGGTTCCAAAGCTTATAACCTTTCACACCATATTTATAACCCATAAATATACACTTTTCAGTTTTATTATCCAACTTACTCCTATTTTCCTTTGGAACATGTACATAAGCATCACAACCAAACACTCTGAGATGTTCAATAGAGGGTTTCTTACTAGTCCATACCTCGGGTGGATTTTTATCATCCAGCACCGATGAGGGTGATCGATTGACCAGGTAACATGTTGTACCCATTGTGTCTAGCCAAAATTCCTGTCCTAAGTTGGCACCACTAAGCATGCTCCTTGCTTTTCCATCAATGTCTTATTCATCCTTTTTGCAACTCCATTTTGCCGAGGTGTGTATGGAGTAGTCTTCTACCTTTCTATACCACACTTCTTATAGAATTCTTCGAATTCATTTCCGCAAAATTCTCCACCATTATCTGTCCTCAATACCTTTATTTTCTTCTCTATCTGATTTTCTACCAGAGCCTTAAAATCTTTAAATTTATCAAATACCTCATATTTCTTTCTAAGAAAATAAATCCATGTGTTCCTTGAGAAATCATCTATGAATGAAACATAATACACAGATTTACCTAGTGATGGAATAGGCACAAGTCCAAACACATCACTTTGTATCAACTCTAAGATCCCCTTTGTTCTTGTAGCACTAGATGGGAATGTTACTCGATTTTGTTTACCATATATGCAATGTTCACAGAAATCAAAATCCAAAGTGAAATTAGACATACCTTCAACCATACCTTTACCATGTAGTGTTCAAAGTCCCTTTTCTCCAATATGCCTCAGTCTTTGATGCCACATCATGGTCTTATTTGCAGGGACAGTATTGGTCTTGTCTTCTTTATTTCTCTGCTCAGGGACAACATAACTGTTACAACCATTAGTATAAGTTCTTCCCAACAACTTGTACAGAGTTCCACACCGAACTCCCCTCATCAACACCATTGCTCCTCGTACTATATTGCAAGTTCCCTTTCCCAATACAGTATCCACTCTTGCATCTTCCAACTTACTTACAAATATTAGGCTCCTAGATAGTTTTGGAATGTGCAGAACCCCAGGGAGAGTTATAATCCTTCCATCCTTTAGCAACAACTGAACCCTTCCACGTTCGATGATTTTGGATGTCGAGTCATCTCCTAGGAATAAATCACCACCATCATATTTTTCATATTCACAGAACCACTCCCTGTGATGAGTCAAATGATATGCACATCTGAGTGATTAACCATACACCATGGTCTGTATGTGTACTTGTAGATGCCAGGTAAACATCACCTCCTTCTTCAGTGGAGGTTTTCGCTTCTGTGGAAGAGGTATTATCATATCCCTTTTGTTTATCAACCTTATTAGACTTGCAATCTTTCTTATAATGCCCTATTTTACCACACTTCCAACATTTCCTCAAAGATTTTCTTGGAGACTTAGATCTACCTATAGATTTAGATCCTCCCCCCAAAGACTTACCAGGATTCCTGTCTTGGGTATGACCTCTTACAAATAAAGCATCTGTGCTCTGACTATCCATGCTTTTCCACCTCATCTCTTCAGATAAAAAGGAAGCAACTACATCCTCATACTTCAATGTATATTGAGTGGTACTACAAATTTCTACAACCAGAGTCTAGCAAAGAACATAACAAATTAATACACTTATCTTCTTTTGCAATCATAATATTAACAGATACCAGTTGACTTACCATAATATCAAAGGCATTTATATGTTCCATCGCAGAATATCCATATTCCATCCTAAGATGATACAACTTATTTCGAAGAAACAACTTGTTTACCAGGGACTTTGATTGATACAAATTCCCTAACTTATCCCATAGTTTCTTGGCTGTAGATTCTCCCGAGACATTCAACGACGTTGAATCTTCCAGGCAGAGTCGAATAGTACTCCTTTCTCTTTTGTCCAACTTCTCCCAATCTTCCTTCGACATACCAGTAGGTGGTGACTATTAGTTTGTGTACTAGTAGGTTGTGTACCAGTAGACTGCGTACTAGTAGGTTGTGTACTAGGATCCACAACGATCCATTGTTCTTTGTCTACAAGAAGGTCCTCCATCTTGAGCTTCCATAGTTAAAAGTTTTTACTGTTGAGCTTCTCTATCTCGATTCTAGAAGAGCTCACCATTCCTCTTTCTACACTCGAGTCACCACTACAAAATCTCCCACTAAACCCGGATTTATCACAGACCCAAGATAAATTTGATCTATCAAGACATAGCCAAACCCTCAACAACAAAGGCATCCCCTTGAATCCAAAAACGAACTCTGATACCACATGTAAGTTTAGAAGTTGTGAAGTAAAGAAATGCATACACATTCTTAAGAAAAACAAAAGTTAATCAATGGCTCATGCACATAGTACACATAGATTTACGCTGGAAACCCTTAACCGGGAGAAAACCAACCTTCCTTGGTGCTGCACCTTTCAACTCTTCATTGTATTAATTTTACCATTCACCATAAAATATATACAATATTTTAGGTATTCCATAGCTACCAAAACCCTAATCCCTTAATCCGAGATTAATTTAGAAAACCGCTAAAAATAGAAAAAACCGCCCCCGAAAAAAAAAAATTCGGGGCACTACCCCAAACCTTGTCGGCTCTGGGCTATCACCCAGAGCTGAAAATTGTGCATAGCCAAGGGGGGGGAAACCTGCCCCCCCCTGGGACCACCCAGGAAAGCGCCCGACGCACACGACACAAAGAACAAAGGAAGTTGGGATCTTTAGACACAGTTGCCGAATCTTACGTGCCCACACACACATGCAAAGAATATAACACATACCCAAAAGAAACATCTAGAGCACCTCCAAATACGACATCACACAAGGGGTTTGGCGCATATCTTCGACAATCAAATAGTTATGGGAGGCTCTGGCATTAGGATTGTGGACAAAGCGCTTTAGTACTCCTTTCAGAATATGAGGTAGAGGTTATATATTTTCGATCTGCAAGGGTGTTTCCGAAGGAGGAGACTCTAGACCTACAATAGTCTGTGAGAACCATAATCACCAGATCAAGTGGCTACATCAATCTGAGACTTGACCATATTGACACATAGATGGCCACCTTCATGTTCCAATGGTTTTGACTCATGCTCAATGCATTTCTAGTGTTGGGGGTCCCCGAGGCCATGTGCTAAATAGGTGGAAATGGATTTGTCAGGACAGTGGGAAGCTACGATAAGAGCCTTGAGGCTTCCTCGATTTTGGGGCATAGGTGGGTAAGGTGATCATCTTTACAAATTTTACAAGGAAACTCTAGCTTCCATTTTTCTTTCTTTCGCTCACCAACATTATTATTCGATCTATCATTGTTAGTGTCATCCTTGGATTTGTTATTATTTTTCCCACCCCTATGATTGTTATATTGTCCTTAATTTTTATTCCCTCCTAGTTTCTAGTTACCATTTGGGTTAGATGATGACTGTACAAAATTCACATCCGCCGACTAGGTGGGGGTGGAGGAAGAAGCTGAAGCTTGTCCTTCTATAGTCTGTCTTAGAGACAAATATTTCAATTGGTTCATCACCAAGTCTATAGACCTATCATTTGCAGAGCCTATGATGCCATTGGAATGAGGCCCGAGATTGTTTCTAGGGTCATATTTCGATCACGACGCATCAAGAAGAATTTTATACAACATCCCATATTGAGCATATATGAGGTCCAATTGCTAGGCTTTGAAAATAGCTTCTTCCTTAGATGTTACTCCGAATGTAGAGACATCCTTCGAAATATAAGGAAATAGTGACTTAAGGAACTACTCCAACATAAAATCTAGAGGAATGTATGCTTTGATTAACTTCTTCCATCTATTCCACTCTTGGATATGGTTCAAGATATGCGTGGATTTATCTTGGCAGAGGGTTGAAAAAAGTTCTTTGCTGGCATAGTAACGAACCGAAAAATGGAAGTGGTTGAGAAAGACCAAAACCATATGATTAAAGTTTTTGTATGTTCCCCCTAGTAGCTCAATGTACCATTTCGTGGCGACCCCCATGAGGGTGCTTTAAAATAACCTCAAACGAATAGAATCTTCATTCAGGGAGTTAGATGAGAACCAAAGACAAAAAGTAGTGAAATGATCACCCAGATCCTCTCCATTATTGCCTTCGAATTTCGTAATATCCAAAGGAAACTTGGTGGGGATGGGGGGTCATAAGGAATCATGACGCACAAGGTCATTCATTAATTTTGACAAATCTAGCAGATTAAGTGTGGCCAAAAAAGGGAGTCGGGTTTGTAGCGTCTGAGCCCATGCTCCCGAGAAAGATTGGGTTTGATGGATTGCAGGCCATCCAGGGTTCTAGTATATTCCATGGACCTATCCGGGAGGAGAATATCCTTCTCCAAAATGATTCATAAAAGGTTGTATAGGTACCATACCAACGAAAGCGGCATGATGCGGGTTATATATGTTTCCCCTAGCTGAAGGGACTCTGGGATGGGGGTTTCCCATAGTGTGAAACTAACTCCCTCTGGATGGAACCCCAGAGCACAGAGGGGGATTCTCCATAATAAATGTGTTTGTCAGAATTGACATGGAGGAAGAGGGGATAAAGGACAAAATATAGAAAGTGAATTGTTCGCCCGATTGAGCACCCCATCCCAGAGCATTGAGATTAAGATTAGGCTCGGAGGAAAGAGGAGTCCAACCTCCAAATGTAGGATTCATTTGGGGAATATGACCTCCACAAAACGATATAGGAGCATATGGAGGAGTCATTCCCCCAAGTCCAAAACTAGGATTCACATTAGTCACTGGAATGGAGGATGAGAGTTGTGACATCATGTTGGGCATACAAAAATAAAAGGGATTAGACATAAGGTATGGACTGAGAATTGTGAATTGGCATACCAAAAAGAGATATGAAAGGGCTCATTCCTATGGTTCGAGTAGAACTCACAGGTTGGGTAGCACTAGAGGCAGAGATCTCTGACACCCCCACCGTCGAGGCTGAAGGAGTCGAAGGGATCCCACTATTCATAGAATATATAGGATTCAAGGGACTCCCTATGACATTCGGGTCTGACTCAATACTCATAACTGGATGATCACGAGCCTGGGGGGTGGAGATATATGTACCACATTTATTAACTTTACACCTTTTAGAAGGCCACTTCGGTAAAGGATCAAGATGAGACCTGCGAAGAGGCTGGTCTTGCTTCATGATGACTCAATAATCGAGATATAAAACCAAATACTAGGGCCAACTAATAATCAGAGAGCACACCAAAATAAAGAAAAAAAGGCCAATGCACAAAAACATGATATAGTGGCTGAAAAGGGGCCTCCCTCACTAGAGTAGGTATGTCTCGCTTAAGAGGGGTCTGAGACTCCCTTCAAAATATTGGAGGTATTAGAATAAACTATAAGGGCCCTCATGGGATTAATAGCACAATCGGTCAGATCTCCTCAGAGAGGTAATCCTCCATAAAGGTTGTGTGTTGTTCGACCCTTATCTGACTCAAGGTACTTGCAGAATAACCCATGCAATTAACCTATGTGTCTACCTATGTCAAGAAACTAGAGTCACCACAATATAACCAATGCGCAAGAAAATAGTTGTAAGTTTGGTCCACCATAGGGGCAGGGTAAAAAATCCCAAAATATTGAAAGCATCGCTTCTCATAGAGGTAAAGGTACTAGTAAGAACCCCAAATATGAATAGAACCCAATAAATATCTCTTACACTAAGAAGGTATTAGAGGGATATATATGCAACCAAATTCGCGCGACCTCGTGCTTAACTCTGGTGTGAGAGGAGCCTCCCGATGTCACTAATTACACAATGGGTTTCACCACTCCCTGTCAGACACATATGATTAGTTTACTAGCCTTGGAGAAATTTCCTCACAAAATCATATTCCAAGGCCATATGTCCTATCCTTGTTTGTGTACCCTGGAAAATAAAATGGTTTCTACTCAATTTTAATTAATCAACGTTAATTTTAATGGCTTATGCTTATTCAATAGGTGTGGTCATGAAACTGATGGTATTACGACTCAACATATAAAAAGAAGAAAATATAAAAACACTTCTAAGTACTAGTCTTGAATTTAAAAGAGATGGTATGCTTCTAAATGAATTTTCTCTAATGCAATCTCTACAATTTCAATGAAACACAACCTCTCCCAATATGTCAAAATCAATGCAAAGTAATCAAAAGTGAAAATGCCATAATGCAAAATAAGCAAATATTTTTGTATATTCGATATAAAGAAAAGAAAATGCAAGGATAGAATAACAACTTCACTGGTAGACCCTACTGCAAGAAAAAAGAGACAATCCAACCAAGAAACCAAGAAGAAAACACTCAGACTAATGTGCAAGGACAACCAATGAAAAAGATGATAAAAAAGAAAACCGCCCAAAAAATTAACAATAAAAAAGCTTCCTATCACTATGTAAGCACTTAACAGTCAAGACAGGGACCCAAGAAGACACAACAAAACAACAAACTCAACCAAAAATAATAAAGAGATGATGTACGAGACTGTTTGAGAAAAAATAGTGTATATACGCTCTCTAAAGGAAGACAACTCACGTATATACACGTTTATCAAGGGAAACATTGTGTATACCCAATAAAACACTACCAGGGAAAGAGTTAAGCAAAATAAATTAGATGCAAGGTAAAAATAAGGTTGTCAAGCTACATGTGACAAGGAAACTCTGGCTAATAGAGAGAAAATCAAGGATAAAAACACTCCAACCCCCCCCAAAAAGGATATCAATCGCCAGTATGGTTGCCAATTCTATTATGAGGAAAATCTCTCTATGGCAAGGGGTAAACCACAACAAACGGAATGACACACATAAATTAACTCTAATCCCAAGTATGCTATATAAATGAAATGATAACAATATAAGGCTAAGAGGGGGGTGAATCAGTTGTTGCCGAGCTTAAACAATTATGCTTATTTTAAACTCTTTACAGAGCACTTAATGACGACCACAATAATGCAGGGAAGTAAGCAATAGAACATTCAACATCATTCACACACATGAAATACACAAAGACAAATATTTCCCAAGGAAACCCATACAAGTTAAAAACCTCTTCTTCTTTATATGATAATTAATCTTTACATTCTGTACATTATCATACTTATGAGAACCAACTCATAATGAGGCTACACCTCTGTTTTGCAAGCTGCTACTTGCTGAGAGAACCAACTCTCTGGTTTCTCTAGCACCCACTAGAAGGAAGCACCAACTTCCTGAGTGTTCCAACACCAACTGGATGGAAGCACCAACTTCCAGTCATACAGGCACCAACCTGTATATCAGAGAACCAATGTTCTCCCTTGCACCACACTGCCACCCTTGTTTCTCTGGCTGCAACTAGAAGGAAGCTCCAACTCCCTGTGTTCAAGCACCTACTTGAAACTCTGAGGAAAACAATCCTCCCTAGCACCTCCCAACCACCTTGAAATATGAAACTTTGATTTCTGTGAATTTATTATAGTGATTCAATAGTTGTCATTGGCTTACCAGGCTTATCACTGTTCTGTTATGCTGTTCTCATCTGCCTACATCAGTGTCTTCCTTCTTGCATCCTCTTCAACTTTCTGATCTTCTCCTCTGTCTCAGCATGCACACCTCGACTTTCTCCTCTCCTCACCGATATGCATCTCTATTCTTTTCTTCTTGTATGCTTCAACTCCTACACCTCATGCTTCTACATGCATGCATCACTCACAACAACAACACCGATCTCGTATTTGTTCTACGTTTTTATATTCTCTGTGCACCTATAGCTTCTTTCATCCCCAATACCATGCCCTCTCTCACTCCATATTTTGCATGCCTATCTCACGTCTACTCCTGTCCTGATCATCATTGAAACTCTTCATCTTCTTTGGTGGTTATCCCCATTCATTCATCATCACTGGGCGTTATGATGAGATTCCTTAGCCTCTCCAGAAGTCAAGACTCTTCGTCTTCTCTGTCACATTCGAGCTCATTCCCTCTGTTGCAATTACAGGCTCCAACTCTCTTTTCCATCTGTCAATTACCTCTACGAACAGTCTTCATTCCTCTGATAGTTACCTCGAGACTCTTCGCCTTCTCTAGCGATCACCCTTAAGTCTCTCCGAGTCCTCTGGCAGAAACCATCAGTGATTTCTAGCAGTTATAGTGAGAACCTCTGTATCCTTATGCCTTTGGCACCTTTCACCTTTCCTTTCACATCTTCCCTCAGGTGGTGACCAAACGCTTGTTTAGAAGGTGCTTTCGTGACTCGCATTTCGGGGATTCTCCCATGAGTCTGTTTGACTCCTTCCTCTGGAATTCCCGATACCCGGAATGGAGCCTAGCTACGCTAGCTCCTTCTATTCACGTGACCAATGGAGATGAACAAGCGCTTATCCATAAGGCACCTTCACAATTCACAATTTGGGAATCTGGAGATGAGGCATCTCGACTCTCCAAGTCGTAATATCCAAAATGGAGCTTGGAAGCTCTAGCTCTTCTCTCTAGCTCTTGACAATGTGACCACGAGATATGACCATTGGATATTCATTTTAGCGCTTTTCTCTTCAGATCACTTTCAGGTGACCTCTGGCGGTGACCAAACACCTATTCATAAGGCACTTTCACGATTTTTCATTTCGGGTTTTCTCTCATGAGTCTCCTTGACTCCTCATATTGCGAACCCCGAAATGGAGCCTAGCTATGCTAGATCCTTCCTTCACGTGCCCACAATGATGGTGACCACAGGATGCACCAAAAGCTGCTTCTCTATTTCGCATTTCGTCATTCTTTCTATTAGTGTCCTTGACTCCTCCATCTCCTGATATACGAAACTCCAAAATGGAGCCAGATCAACGGTTCATGCTCAGTGGTGATCGGATGACTGTCCACCACCCCAGAGCTTCAGATTTCAAAAATTTGGGGGATTATTGATGCTAAAACTCCCAGACTGACAACATTCTTGCGTCACTCAATGACGTGTCATAACCTGAGTGTTTTCCAAGTGTCACTCAGAATTGTGATTTCTAGTGGCCTGAAAAGCTGAATCAATATGACACTTGTCCTTATATGCTCGTGCCATGTGTTCTTGCTAACATAGGTTGCCACCTGTCCTTACTGACATGGTTTGTCATGATCTACCTCCTAGATATGATGACCCATATTAGATCTTGATCCAACGGCTCAGATTATATCGCGATTTTGCATTTTGTGATTTGGAAGGATAGAGCACCTCGTTCCTTTGACCTTTCAGTCAGCGAAATGCCAATCACTTGCCATGTGTACTTTGGATTCAATGACTAGGATCATTTTGCAAATTCACGAGCCTTCGTCGTGCTTTATCAATGGTCCAGATCAATCCTCGATCCAACGGCTAAGATTATTTTGCGATTTCACATATCGCCAGTTCAAGAGGTTAGAGAACTCCTTCCTTTGACCTCTCAGTCAACAAAATGTTGATCTATAACCACGTGTCCCTCCCGAAGATGAACGGTCCTCCTTCTTTCAGGATTTTGTAAGCCTGCTTCTCCTTGCACTATAAAGAATGTACAGGTTCTCTTGGATCCAACGACGGCCAGACCCCACACTCGGATCTAACACCCAAGATTTATTCTCGTCTACTATGTGCTACTCCTCTCTGAATTCAGATTCGATGATCATCGGGGATTCTGAATGAGATCCAACGTTCACTATTGATCTTCATAGTTGATCTTTCCATTTCCATGCTATCATCACTCTGCTGATCATTCTGATCTTTGCCATCAATGACAAACACACATACTCTGCCTCTATCTGAAGTCATGCCAACAATCTCCCCCTTTGGCATTGATGGAAACCCTGAATGGCTGCTCTATTATGCTTAGACCTCAATCTCCATCCTTAGCATCCATTCATGTTGTTCTTCTCCCCATTTGACATCAATGTCAAAGAAATACACACTCCCCCTGAGCTGTTGCAGTAACTTTCCGGAGGTATCAGATATTCAAACAATAGAAACTCCCCCTAATAGGATGGACTCTCTTAGGTGTGTGAGGGGATGACACCCAACTTCTGACGGAGATATTCAAATGGTGTCTTGGCTAGGGGTTTAGTAAATATATCTGCAATTTTTTCTATGGTTGGAATGTAAAGAGCTTGAACAATCTGATTAGTGACCTGCTCTCTTAGAAAATGGTATTTTATGGGAATATGCTTGGTCTTGGAGTGGAATATAGGATTCTTTAACACATTTATGGCGCTAGTGTTATCACAATGAATTGGGATCGGTGCAATATATTTTACCTCCAAGTCTGCAAGTGTCTGAATCATCCATAATACCTGAGTGCAACAAGTAGCAGCAACAATGTACTCTTCCTCTATAGTTGATAAAGAAATGGAACCTTGCTTTTTACTCAACCACGCTACTAGAGAATCTGCTAAGAATAACGCACCTCCACTCGTGCTTTTCCTTTCATCCACGTAGTTATCCCAATCAACATCTGAGTAGACTGATAATTAAAAATTTTGATTCTTAGGATACCATAGGCCATATTTCAGTGTTTCTTTCAAATATCTGAATATTCTTTTGACAGCTAGCAAATGACTCTGTTTAGGTGCAGACTGATACCTTCCTACCATTCCAACAACATGCATTATGTCTGGATGAGATGCTGTGATGTAAAATAAGATTCCTATCATTGATCTATAGGAACTTTGATCAACATTAGGTGATTCATCATCCTTGCTTAATTTTCATGCAGTAGCCATAGGTGTGCCCATAGGTTTAGAATCTTCCATTTGAAACCTTTTCAACATTTCTCTTAGATATTTTTCTTGAGAAAGAAACAAGCCTTCAGACCTCTGAGTAATTTGCAGACCAAGAAAGAATGACAGTTCCCCTATCATAGACATTTCAAAATCAGACTCCATGGCAGAATAAAACCATTGTACCAATGAATCATTATTACAGTCGAAGATGATGTCATCTACATAGACCAACACGATGAGAAAATCATTACCCTTTGTTTTGATATATAGATTGATGTCAATTGTTCCTCTCTTGAACCCTTTATCTTGGAGATATGTATCCAGTCTGTGATACCAGGCACGAGGGGATTTTTTTAACCCATATAAAGCTTTCTTCAGCTTTCATACAAAGTCAGGGTTATCAGACAGTTCGAAACCCTCTGGTTGTTCCATATAGACTTATTCGTTTAAATCTCCATTTAGAAAAGTTGTCTTGACATCCATTTTATAGACTTTAAACCTTTTATGAGAAGCATAGGCAAGAAATATTCTGATAGCTTCTAATCTTGCTACGGGCACAAATGTTTCATCAAAATCTAGTCCTTCTATTTGAGCATAGCCCTTATAGACCAATCTTGCTTTTTTCCTGATAGCTTGTCCCTGCTCATTCAATTTATTCTTAAAGATCCATTTGGAGCCTATGACATTTTTACCGTCAGGTCTAGGAACCATCTCCCAAGTATTTTTTTTCTCAATCTGTTTGTAGTATACCCTAAGAAGATGCCTTCATCAACCCTGTCATCATACTTTCCAAGGTTCTCATCATTATTCTTTATGTAACACTTACTCCCAAAGACTTTGAAGTGTTTGATTGAAGCATGTCTCCCATACCACAGTTCATAAGGTGTCTTGTCGGTGTGTGGTCTGAGGTGAGATTTGTTAAGAACATGGATTGCTGTGTGTATTGCTTCTACCTAGTAGGTTTGACCAATGTTCTTCTCATTCATCATTGATCTGGCCATTTGCTGCACTGTTCTGTTTTGCCTCTCAACTACTCCATTTTGCTGTGGAGTTCTTGGGATTGTGTATTCTCTCTTGATCCCATGTTTATCATAGAATTCCTTGAACTCACTTGACATAAATTCGCCTCCTCTGTTTGATATTACTTCCTTTAACCTCTTGCCTATTTGATTCTCAGTTAAAGCCTTAAATATTTTAAATTTCTCAAATGCTTCAACTTTTTCCTTGAGAAAGGCAACCCAAGTAAGTCTCGAGTAATCATCAATGATCAGCATGAAGTAGTTTTCTTTCCTTGCGCCTTCCTGTCTTGATGGTCCACATAAATCCATATGAACTAGTTGGAGTGGTTTCTATGTTGAAGTAGAGCTCTTGGATTTAAACTGTGTCCTGGTAATCTTTCCTACTTGGCAGGGTTTACACACAAAATCTTGTGTCTTTGATATTCTTGAAAGATCTTTTACTGCCTCAAGATTTTTGAGCTTGATTAAGTGATCAACGTTTAGATGTCCAAGTCTCCTATGCCATAACCAACTCTCATCATCTTTGCTTAGATGACATTCTTCTCTATCTTCTTTAAGCACATATACATTATTTCCTATCCTTATGCCTTTAGACACCACTTGTTCCGATTTTACAGACTTTATCTTGCAGTCCTTGGAAGTGAACACAACTTCACATCCTGTGTCACACATTTGACTTACACTGAGAAGATTATGTTTCAGCCCATCTACAAGCAGAACATCTTGGGCTTTTCCTTTTCCATTACTTAAACTCATCATCCCTTTACCCTTGATTTTACCTGGAGCATCATTTCCAAAGGTTACGTTTCCTTATTTACTTTCACTTAGATATAGACACTTACCTTTGTCTCCCATCATATGTTTGGAGCATCCACTATCTATATACCAAGGGTTCTTTTGTCTTTGAGATGACAACACTAATCCACACTTGTCACTTTCCTTCTTCTTCCAACACTTGACATTTTTAGCAGAGGGATTCAAATCTGGTTCATAGTTCTTTAAGCGACAGTCAATGGCTTTATGTCCATAATTATGACAGATGTAACATTCTGGTTTGTTGAATAAGGGATCATAATGATTGTTATGCTTAACCTGTGTCCTTTTCCCATCCATCATGTGATTTGTAGTTTGTGATGGTTTGTTACTTGGTTGTCTCATTCTTTGTTTTGGAACATATCTATACCTTGAATGTCTTGATTGCTCATATCTCAATTTTAAAGAACAATTTACAACTTTATGACCAAAGTTAGAATAGAAAAAATAATATCAATAGAAAAAACCTTGGTACCTTGAAAATGGCTGTCTTCTTTGAGAAGGTCGATTTCTTCCATGCTGATGATTTCTTTGAACAAAGAGTACATTATTTCTTCTATCTATAGTTTTAGTTATGGTAGCTCTTTCATTACTCCTCCAAGGTCGTTGATTATCCTCTATTGTTTTTGTAGGTTTTTTGTTTTCATAGATGGTAGATTTGACAAACTTGATGGGATCTTTGTTGCTTGGCTGATCACTACTTGATCCCTCTTCATAACCCATACCTATTTTCAACTTTGGGTTTCTTTGCCAGTTTAGAATGGTGGCCAATTCTTCCGAGGATTTGATACTTGACAGATTCTGATGATACAAGGCTTGAAACTTCTCCATCTCTTTCTTAGTTTTCACTACTTCTTCCTCCAGAGCTTCACATCTTGCCTTCTTTTCTGATAACTGTTGTTTCAGAATGTCTTCGATTTTCTTTGTCTCTTCTAATTCCAATTTTAGCAGGGCAAAGTCTTCGTTAGGTTCTTTATTGAATTTCTTGAACTGTATCAACAATTGTTTTTTCTTTCTCGTCTTAATTATGAGTCTGTCAAGATCTTCTAGTGCACTGATCAGTTCTCCTTCCAGGTCAACCACAACTTCTTCTTCATTAGCCTCACTTCTTGTGATTTTATTATCATAATTATCTTTGGCCATAAGTATGAATTCATTTAGTTTATGTTCAATAGAGGAGTCATTGTCTTCATCATCTGAAGGATCATCATCATTGTTTACACAAAGACTTTTCTTCTTAAAATTATTCTCTTTAAATAAATTTATGTGTTTTTGCTTCTCCTCATCATCATATGTCTAATCCTTTCTTTTGTGAGGAAATTTATTTTCAAAATGACCTATCTTACCATAGTTGAAACATTTGAAATGAAGTTTACCTTTGTCTTTGCCTGATCCCTGCTTCAGTCTTCTCACAAATTTTTCTTCAATTTCATCAGGCTTAGAATCCTCATTCTTGTCTGACTTAAATGATGCTTCTCTGGAGGTGGGTTTATCTTTAACTATTCTCATTTCATATGCAGTCAACATTCCTAGAAGTTGATAAAACTCCAAGGATTTTAGATCATTAAGTTCTTCTATAGAAGAGACCTTCGGGTTGAACCTATCTGGTAGAGATCTCAAAATTTTCTAAACTAAAGAAGGTTCCTCAATTTTTTCACCAAGTGATTTCATTGCATTTACCAGTTCTTTAACTCTCAGAAAGTACTTTCCAATAGTTTCATCCTCTTTCATATTCAGATGTTCAAACTGTACTCTATAGGTTTGAAGCTTGGCATCCTTGACCTTCTCATTACCTTCATAACTGTTAATGAGTTTGTCCCACATTTCTTTGGCAGTTTCTAGATGCATAAGTTTTACAAATTCTTCTTCTGCAAGCCCACTCAAGATAACATTCATAGCCTTAGCGTTGAAGCTGAATTATATCTTGTCATCCTTATTAGCTAGTAGAACTGGTTTTACATAACCAATATCTACCACATCCCAGACATCTGCACCTAAAGTCATTATGTAGGTTCTCATTCTAGCTTTCCAAAAGGCAAAGTTTGTTCCATTGAACAAAGGAGCCTTATTGGTTGAAGTTCCTTCATGGCTTGACATGTTTAAGCTCTAGGATCTATCCTTAGATAAAAGGGGCCTGCTCTGATACCAATTGTTGGACAACTGAGAGGGGGGTGAATCAGTTGTTTCCGAGCTTAAAAAAATATGATTATTTTAAACTCTTTATAGAGCACTTAATGATGACCACAGTAATGCTGGGAAGTAAGCAATAGAACATTCAACATCATTCACACACATGAAATACACAGAGATAGATATTTCCCGAGGAAACCCATACAGGGTAAAAACCTCTTCTTCTTTATATGATAATTAATCTTTACATTCTGTACATTATCATACTTATGAGCACCAACTCATAATGAGGCTACCACCTCTGTTTTGCAAGCTGCTACTTGCTGAGAGCACCAACTCTCTGGTTTCTCTAGCACCCACTAGAAGGAAGCACAAACTTCCTGAGTGTTCCAGCACCAATTGGATGGAAGCACCAACTTCCAGTCATACTGGCACCAACCTGTATATCAAAGAACCAATGTTCTCCCTTGCACCACCCTTACACCCTTGTTTCTATGGCTACAACTAGAAGGAAGCTCCAACTCCTTGTGTTCAAGCACCTACTTGAAACTTTGAGGAAAACAATCCTCCCTAGCACATCCCAACCACCTTGAAATATGAAACTTTGCTTTCTGTGAATTTATTACAGTGATTCAATAGTTGTCATTGGCTTACCAGGCTTATCATTATTCTGCTATGCCTGCATCAGTGTCTTCCTTCTTGCATCCTCTTCAGCTTTCTGATCTTCTCCTCTGTCTCAACATGCACACCTCAACTTTCTCCTCTTATCACCAATATGCATCTCTATTCTTTTCTTCTTGTATGCTTCAACTCCTACACCTCGTGCTTCTACACACATGCATCACTCACAACAACAACATCGATCTCCTATCTGTTCTGTGTTTTTATATTCTCTGTGCACCTGCAGCTTCTTGCATCCCTAGTACCACACCCTCTCTCACTCCATATTCTGCATGCCTATCTCACGTCTACTCCTGTGATGATCATCATCAAAACTCTTCATCTTCTCTGGTAGTTATCCCCATGCATCCATCATCATTGAGAATTATGCTAAGATTCCTCAGCCTCTCCAACAGTCAAGACTGTTCATCTTCTCTGTCACAGTCGAGCTCATTCCCTCTATTGTAGTTACAGGATCCAACACTCTTTTTCATCTGTCAATTGCCTCTACGAACAGTCTTCATTCCTCTGAAAGTTACCTTGAGACTCTTCGCCTTCTCTGGCGATCACCCTTAAGTCTCTTTGAGTCCTCTAGCAGAAATCATCAGTGATTTCTAGCAGTTATAGTGTGAACCTCTACAGCCTTATCCCTTTGGCACCTTTCACCTTTCCTTTCACATCTGCCCTCAGGTGGTGACCAAACACCTATTTAGAAGGTGCTTTCGTGACTCGCATTTCAGGGATTCTCTTGTGAGTCTCCTTGACTCTTTCCTATGGAATTACTGATACCCAGAATGGAGCCTAACTACGCTAGCTCCTTCTATTCATGTGATCATTGGCGATGACCAAGCACTTATCCATAATGCACTTTCACAATTCACAATTCGGGAATCTGGAGATGATGCATCTCGACTCTCCAAGTCACGATCTTTGAAATGGAGCTTGGCAGCTCTAGCTCTGCTCTCCTGCTCTCGATGATGTGACCACGAGATATGACCACTGGATAGTCATTTGAGCACTTCGCTCTTCAGATCAATTTCAGGTGACCTCTGGCGGTGACCAAATGTTTATTCATAAGGTGCTTTCACGATTTTGCATTTCGGGTTTTCTCTCATGAGTCTCCTTGAATCCTCATATTGCAAACCCCGAAATGGAGCCTAGCTATGCTAGCTCCTTCCTTCACGTGCCCACGATGATGGTGACAACAGGCTACACCAAAAGATGCTTCAAAATTTCGCATTTCAACATTCTTGTCATTAGTGTCTTTGACTCCTCCATCTCTCGGTATCCGAAACTCCGAAATGGAGTCAGATCAACGGTTGATGCTCAGTGGTGATCGAACGACTATCCACCACCCTGGAGCTTCAACTTTCGGGAATTTGGGGGAGTATTGATGCTAAAAATCCTGGAGTGACAACATTCTTGCGTCACTCAATGACGTGTCATAAGCCAAGTGGCTGCCACGTGTCACTCAGAATTGTGATTTCTAGTGGCCTGAAAAGATGAATCAATATGACACTTGTCCTTATATGCTCGTGCCACGTGTTCTTGCTGACGTAGTTTGCCAGGTGTCCTTGCTGACATGGTCTTTCATGATCTACCTCCTAGATCTGACGGCCCGGATTAGATCTTGATCAAATGGCTCAGATTATATCGTGATTTCGCGTTTCGCGAGTTGGAAGGATAGAGCACCTCGTTCCCTTGACCTTTCAGTCAACAAAATTTCAATCACTCGCCATGTGTCCTATGGCTTTAATGACCAGGATCATTTCACAAATTCACGAGACTTCGTCATTCCTGATCATTCCTTGATCCAACAACTAAGATTATTTCATGATTTCACATATTGCGAGTTCAATAGGTTAGAGCACTCCTTCCTTTGACCTCTCAGTCAGTGAAATGATGATCTATAACCACATGTCCCTCTCGAAGATGAATGGTCCTCCTACTTCTAGTATTTTGTAAGCCTACTTCTCCTTGCACTATAAATAACGTATAGGTTATCCTGTATCCAACGAAGGTTGGACCCCACGCTCATATCTAACGCCCGAGATCTATTCTTGTCTACTGCTTGCTACTCCTCTCTGAATTTAGATATGACGGTCATCGGGGATTTTGAATGAGATCCAATGTTCACTGTTGATCTTCATAGTTGATCTTGCCATTTCCATGCCATCATCACTCTGTTGATCATTCTGATCTTTGCCATCAATGACAAACACGCCTACTTTGCCTCTGTCTGAAGTCATGCCAACACACTTTTTGCTACACATCTTGTATCTGGAATGTCATCTTATCCAACAAGATTTTGAACCATTGGTCATAATCCAAGACGGTTTCTCGTTCCTTTAACTTGATATCCTTGTTTTTTGTAATGCATTGGGATTTTTACTTCGACGTTTGAAACTCTTGAAGAGGGTCCTACTTGATCTCGGCCAGTGACCTTACTTGTCTCGCTGGCACAATAGCCTTGTACTTCATGTACCACATCATGGCCATATTCCTGAATGTAGTCTCTAGTTTTTCAATATTAGTTGCATCATCTCTAACTCTCTTTATAGACCAGATTGCTTCACAGGTGAACCAGTTTTGATCTTCATATTCCTTACCCATTCCATCGAACACATGTAACCTCATTGTACTATATTGGTTTTCCATCTTCAAAATAGAGCTAGTTCCTTTTCTTTGATTCTTATTGGATGGATCTTTCCACACCATTATCGGTTGGGGTAAAGTATTGTTGACTTCACCTTATTCTTCACTTGTTTTTTCACTTTTGTCTTCTTCTCTTTCTTAGACTCCAATATCTTCACTATCTATTTTTTTTTCTTCTTAATTAAAAATATGCAAGGGGGGTGGTACAAAGGGGAGGTAAGACCATATTATTTTGAAACTTCTCGTGAGGTGACCCAAAGAGCTATCTATTGTTGATATTGAGAGGTGGGTGAATCAATATCAAGTACAATTTAAAACCTTTTTCATCTTATACTTAAACCATTCAATTATATCCAATGAGAAATGAACAATAGTATAAGAGCTACACCAATACACCACAATACACCATGCAAAATATATGAGAAATAATCAATAGTTATTGTTCAAGGGAAGTAATGACTTCCAAAGGTAGCTACAGATTCCAAATGTAAAGGGAGGGATAAACCTCCAAGAGGAAGATACAATCCTCCAATATCAAGAGAGAGTTTAACTCTCCATCCTTTCCCATTCCTTCCACCCAAGAATATATGAGAGATAATAAAACGTTACATTAAATCATCACCATCAACCAACCATCCCATAGAACCTGATAATGCTTCCTGAGACTTCTTCAATTTCTGCAATTCTTCAATTCTTGGAATACTTTGATCCTATAGATAATATTACTCAATGTTTTCTCTGAAACTTCTCCAATTTTCACTCCTTGAATCCTCCCCAAAAAGAATTTATAGAGAGAATGGTAGACCTTGTTCAATTCTAGTTTATTCAGGAGACCGAACTTGTACATAATTCCCCGCACTCAATATTTAACATCAGATTAAGAAACTCACACACAAGAAACTAAAGTTTGTACTATTTCCAATGCAATTTGTCCCACTTCATTTGGATTCTCTATGAAGAAGTTATGACTGTTTTACTCATACCACCTGTTTATTGATTGGCTTCAGGACTGGTCAAAAACCCTATCTTCCATAGAGTGTATCTCCATAATTATAGCGAATCAAGAGGTGTAAATTTTACCATAGGTACCTTGATATGTATTATCAATACCATATCAATTTCACCATCTGAATCGTCCTAGAAAAAACATTATAGCGAAAATGGTAAGATGACCTGAAAATAACATACCTTAGAACACATCACCAAAAGACTTCATCCTCCCTTGAAATCCAACCTTCTCTACTTCTGATTTCCTCTGAAATTTAACTTTTGTTTCAAATGAATGCATAATGATATTTATTTATACCATTTGTTTCACTTCCTTTTAACATTAGGGCCGACCTGACACTTTCTTATTGTGTAATTCCGTTCTTTAATTATCTTCAGGGCCTACATGTACTTCCTTCTTCAATTCACTTTGTCATCTTCAAAAATTTATTTCTCATCAACCATGAGGATCCACGTGACGTGCCACATACCATCGGAAACAACATGATGTATGCTATCCATCCATGGGTGTTGTATCTGCATGTGCATTTTCCTTCATGTCCAAATACCTTCATCAATCTTGCAGTCCAAAACCCATGACTAGGGTTGACATCAATGACAACAACCAATCTTCCAACAATCTCACCCTTTGTCATTGATGGAAACACTCATGCTCCCCCTATCATCACGATCCCAATTTCTCTCCCCCTTTGAAATCAATGGAAAGGGGTAGGGATTCCTCCCCCTGAGTTTAATGGTAAAAGGTAACTCTCTTCTTTGGGGTTGTTCCCCCTGAACATGTGGCACTCAATAATACTTCATCCTTATTTTTGGTCTTTGGGAATTTTTCTTCCCTGGAATCCTTTTGTGTGGATTTTGTATTCTCTCTCTTCTTCATGTCTAGGATGTATATGTTGTTCGGTCTTCTTGTTGCAGTTGCAACCAATCTTCTCGAGTTATTTTCTCTGATTTTACATTTTCGGGAGTCAAACATAAGAGTGTATCCTTTATCACACATTTTACTAACACTGAGTAGATTATGCTTCAAGTCTTCAACCAATAGGACAT
>JZKD02S1999897.1:1957368-1977843 GCA_000966675.3 Picea glauca
TATTTATTTATTTTGTCATTTTTCCTATATAAATTTGCTTTTTATTTTTTTTTAAATTTCACTTTTTTAGTTTTAGATTTTTTTAGTTTTAGTTTTTAAAATGGGTTTTTTTTGGGGGAAATTTTAAATTTGTTTTATTTACTGTTTTAAGATTCCTTTGGTGTGAGTTTTCAGAATTGTTATCCGGATTTTCCATAGTAAAATTCATTTTTATCGACGTTTCAAATCCTTTTTCTAAATGTGTTTTTTTTCTTCATTTTAGAAAAAAAAATATTTGCGAAGATTTTCACCTTTCTATTTTTTTTAATGTAAATTTAAAAAAATATATTTGTAAATAAATTTTCAAGTGACCATTTGGAGTTCAATTTTGGGTTGTTTATTTGCGTAGGGATCTGTTGTCAATACCACAATTTCAATTAGGTCATAAAGGGCTATAATTTCAATGGTTAGAAAAAAAAATTGTTTTAGGTCGCTTCACTTTTTTATTTAGGTGTTAATTTTAATGTTTTTCTGAGCAACCATATGAGTTTTGAAGGTCGTGTTTAAAAAATGTTGTAATTTTAACCCCGCTAGAAAAAATGGTGCTACTGGTAGTACCACCTTTTGATTTGGGGGTTGATTTTCATGTTTATTATGCAAACATATGGGTTTTAAGGGCTAGAGTTCTTGTTTTGAGGTCATAGTTCTCGTTAAGTTGGTAATATTGTTAATAAAAAACTTAAATGATAAAACAATCACACAATACACATATATTTTACCCTAGAAATCCAAACCAAGAAAACAAGCATTCCTTGAGCATTATGCTCTCTTGTTGTCTTATTCAATCTGAATAAAAGGTTACATGTTTAAACCTCCATGTATCGAAAGTTTCTATGTGACAACCATATTCAATGCCATCATCAATTTGTCATCAATTCCTCCCTTTGTCAGCTGAAAGGAGAGACCACAAGTGGTTTCATGAACCATTGTCACTGAAATTTTGAACTCCCCCCGCTAAGGTGTATGGGAGTTACATCATTGTACTCCCCCTTTCTATGCTCAAGAGAGTACCATACTTGTTCCATTTGAATACAACACAAAGTGGGCATGCAGAAAAAACCACATGTTATCTCATTCCGTGAGAGCCATGCTCGAAAGCTACGCCATAAGGGGACCACTTACGTGAGGTACAAAAATGTTATGTGATACAAGATTGGTCTTTACTCTAGATTGAATTCTATGGTAAGACTTATATAATCTCTTGGTTGTTGATGACCACTTCTGAGGATCGATCCACTCATAGTAAATTGTAAATCTTGCAGGTTTCTTTAGTGTGGAACATCTGTCTGAAGAATGGTTATGCTTGCCACAATGCTGGCAAGGATGGATATCAAAACACTTATTCTCCATGTGACCAACTCAATTACAATGTTGGCACTTAACATCCTGATCTTCAACATTTGAAGTTTAATTTTCTTGAAGGAATCCAACTCTCACAAACAAAATTGGTTTGGAGTAATTTGGAATATGAAAACTGTTTTGATTTGCATATCCTAAGCCACGTCGATTCCTATTTAAGTGTAATTCTTCCCAAGGTCTGATGATTAGCTTGGAAAGATCATGTTGTACTTGATGACGTGCTTCACATTTACTTTCACTTATACTTGTTGTATCACTTTGTGATTTGGCATCTTCTGCTTGTGATTCATTTTTATTGGAATTTTCTTCTGAAGTTGGCTTGTTGATTTGTTCCTTCACCAATTGTTGATCAAAATCATCACCATCATCATCATCATAGAGAGGGTTGTTCTGAACAAAAACTAGTTTAGAAAACTTCACTAGCTGTTGACTTTTGAGTTCTATCAACTCATCATTCAATAGATGGGATTGTTCTTGTATAATTCTAACTTTAGTTTGTGTCACTTGTAAACAAGTTAACACTGATTGAAGAGTTTCTTTGTTCAATATTACTATGTTGTCTTCAGTGGTGTTTATTAGAGTGTTCAGAAACTCTAATAATTCACGACTTCGCTCCATTTGAACACGCTCGCTTGAACCTCTCGTTCACTTGCTCTTCTGTCTCGCTTGTACTCTCTCACTTGAACTTGCTTCCAGGTAGTTGAGGATGTCGGTTACCACTGAAAATGCACCCAAAAACTTGATTACAATGATTTGAGTTAAATTACTCAACCTTGTCAATTTTGACTCAAAATTACAATGAATCTTGGGTGTCTGGCTCAACCGAGAATGCACCCAATTACAAATAAATTTAACTTGATCTGATTACTTACAAAAAAATACTATTTGCAAGTTTACAATAAATGTCGATTTCAAAGTTGAGTCGATCTTCAAATTTGATGATGCTTTGAGTCCTTGATTATGAGCTTGATGTGTCCAATGTTGATGTTATTGCCAATTTGATATCTTCGTTGCTTCTTAATTATTTTTCTTGATTGTACTTGAATAACATTATGCATGACCTTGTGTGTTGCGTAAATGATAAAATCACAATTGTGTTTATGTCAAAACTAGACAATAAACAATATAAACCTCCATGAAAATATCACCAACACACACTACACAAGGTGTACCTAAGATCCCCTTATTCAATTTCGGGCGGATGTAGGACACTTCAACACCACAAAAAAGTTAACTTTTATTATTCTTAATACAATGAGCTCTTACACCTAAGAGCAATTCACTTTTCAATTACAATCTTTGTCATCACATCTCAAAAAGAACATAAATATGTTCTTCCTTATGGATAGCATCTCATAAAGAATCTTGTAGCCCAAATTTACACATTCCATCAGAAAAACTCTCTAGATCAATTGAATCTCTTGTTAGATTAGGAGCCACATGAAATTCTTCACGTTGATTATCTCATGATCTGGAATCTCTCACGGCCTTTGAAATTGTCATTTGTACGATCACAACCTTTTACAACAACTTACTTCTCACCACATGAATTTTACAACAACTTACTTCTCACCACATGACTTGTACAGACCTTACTTACAATCTTTATATGCACAATAACAAGGAATTGAAAGCAAGCAGCCTTACTTACAACCTTTATATGAACAATCAATTGCATGATGGTCGTTCAAACATTAAATTCTAATTTAGTCGTCATTTCCTAGAGTCCACACATTGTTGTGAGAAATTAATAAACTCATATTACCACCACATGCGCTCATCATCTTATTTTCAGTATTTTTATCACTCATCGCTTCCCTAATCCAAGGATGAGAACAAATTTCTTCATCTACAAGCCATTCACCTAGATTTCAAAACTTAGTTAGATTTATCAACAAAGAACTTCATAGACCATAACTATTTTCTCCGTGTTCCAGTTCTACATGCTCTACAAACAGATTTTATAAGCAGGTTGCAAAATAATACAACTCTATGTCTAAAAAAGTCGAACTCCAGGTCTGACACGCAGGTAGGTAACCACAACTCTCAACCATGGGTATCCATATCATAATTTCACACAATTTTCAAAAGCATTGTCCTCCAGGCCTATGCACTAGATCTACATGCAGACTCTTCACATTAGGTTGTCCATAACTGTGTTGGCCCCGAGGGTTTCTGGCGTCTCAACAAAAACAAATTTTGTGAACCCTCTATCATTGACGGCTGCCAAAAAACATCTGGTCGAGTCACTACAAAAAAATCATATAATTGGTATCTCTGCATCGATCTGTGGAATGGTCACGGGTTTGAATATGTGGGAGAATCTTGCAAACAACAGTATGAACAGACGACCAATAGAAGCCAAACGACAATCGTTAAATATGGATTAGATTGATGAGGGAAGGGTTTTGATTTCTCATATTGACGCACAAAAAGGAGATGGGAGAAAATGCAAATGCATATCTGAGCATACCTCTTTGAATTCAAATTATGAAACTGTGTTGATTTTCCTCCATGTTTTTGAGTTGAACAACTAAAAAATATAGTGCATAAAATCTCACATGGATTGTCTATTGTTCTGTGTGTAGGTAGCTGGAGAAAATGGTTGAGGATGCAGATCACATAATATTGAACAGATTTCTTTATTTTCTTCTTGTGCTTGAAGATAAAAAACATTCATGATCACAGAGATGAGGTATACAACACCAGAAACCAAAAGAATTTCCAGATTACTTTAAATGAGACCCCATTACTTTCAAAAGAAAAATCTAGACATCGAGTCCAATTGTCGATGCATATTTTGGTTCTCCACCGACTCACATTTCACTTTATTTTGTTTTCTAATAAATATTGCATATGGCTATTTCCGTAGCCATCCAGAATTACTCAGAGAATGTTTCATACTTTTCAAACTGTTCTATGGATCACACAATTCTATGGATCAAAAAATTCGTTGCAATTGCTAGAACTTGCAGAGACATATATGGAGCTAGTCGATCTAGTCGATGGCCAAATATGGGAAGGTAATTGATGGGAAGATCTTTAATTTGGCAGATCACTAATTTCTCAGCAGATCTGGTTTCTAATTTTATTTTATTTTTATAATTTTGGAAAGAGAATCGTGAAGGACGACTTACGTGGCTTCATCCAACGTTGTGGCAAAACAAAGTCTTGATCACAGATTTGAAATATGAGATCTCTTAGTGCACACCCTCCTTGAACTAGTGTAATTTTTTGGTTCTAAGAACACATCATCCTCAATGTTGATATCTCTAGGATACACTCTCTGCAAACAACATGATTCAACCCTCGATTGGATCTGTACTCCACTGATCTAATTTTTCTTCTCTTGGTGCTGGTCATGCAATCTCTGTTCAATAGATCAGAATTATTGCAGAGAAATAATTCAAATGACAACACTCTGATACTAATTGAAGAAATTGAGCATAAGAATATTAGGACAAGAAGATTGGCGGAAAAGGCCTCAAGCCATAATTCTCAACATTGTATTCATATCAATGATAAAAATATATAATATAATAATGAAACCACCTCAATTTTTCTCACATTGACACCTCATCAGGAGATAAGGTAGAGGAGGCAAAGTAGGAATCTAGAAACACACTTAGGATAACAACTATATCCTAGTATGTAAAATATACAAAGATGGTACACTTGGACTTAATGATTGTATATGAGAAATAGGATAATAGGTCCACAGCTAAGACACAATCGACACCATACCCTATTTCATGTGTAAGAACAACCCTGTAGCCAATCTAGATTACATCTGCATGACCAACAACCTACATCTAAATATTTCTCTAAAGAGTGGCTATCTTATGATTCATTGATTATTATCCTTTACGGCCTTACAAAATGCTCTTTATAGGATTTACAATAGGAAAAAACCTAAAGACTTAGTGCCCAAAAATGGTTACAGATCCATGCATATCATTGGATACAAATCTTGTGAATCTCAGGATTCTGTTACATTCGATACCAAGTTGGATTGCCAGTTGACTATCAATCGACCTTCATTCGGCCTTCGGTCGGTTTCCACATGCCTGCCTATCAACCTCTTGCTGGTTGACCTCTTCGACTTGCTGTCATTTCCTTTACCATGTTGAACTTCCTTGACCTTTGACTTCAACTTTACCTAGCAACTAACCTTGACCTTGGACTTGTTGTTTATCTACCTCAACCCTCAACCTGATGTCGATCCACCTAGAATTTAAATGTCAGTCGATCCACCTCGACTATAATTTCACTACAAAGACTATAACAACCCAACATTCTCCCACTTGTTGTCTTCTTTTCTGAAACCAGGATATTCTTGAACTTTTGTTCACATACCCAAAAAAACAATGCCCATTGTCTCTCTACACCAAGAGAACTTCACAACACTCACATACTTGGTCAATGAGTCTGCTATGTTTTCCAACGTGTATACTTTCTCTGGTATCACCTTGTTACTTTCCACCATATATCTCACAAAATGGTATTGTACATCAATGTGCTTATTCTTCGAATGATAAGTAGGGTTCTTTTCCAAAAATATTGCACTTTGACTATCGAAACTTACCTTCATAGCTCTCTTCTCAAACCTGATTCTTGAACACAACCTTTACAGCCATACTTCTTCTTTTCTTCCATGAGTGGTCTCCATGTATTCAAATTCTGTTTTTGACAAGGCTACGAGTGCCTTTCACTTACTCATCCAACTTATTGCTCCACCAAACATCTTTAAGACATATTTGTTGGTTGACCTTCGTTGATCCAGATCTCCAGCCCAGTCAACGTCGACAAAGCCATGTAGATTTAATTTACCACTGTCACCTCCAGGTTTTCCTTGATAGCATATAGCATAGTCCTCTGTTCCATACAAATACCTAAATACTCTCTTGATAGTTGTCCAATGTTCCTTTCCAGGTGTTGATATTTACTTTCTCAACACTCCCACTACATGGGAAATGTATGGTCGAGTGCAGACCATTGCATACATTAGACTACCAAAATCACTTGCATAGGGAACATGTGCCATGTCCTCTATCTATTCCTATGTATTTGGACATTGTTCAACAATTATCCTTGCTCCCATAGTAATTGCACCTTCATCGGTTTGCAATCCTGCATGTTGAAATGTTTAAGAATTGTTTCAATATAATTCGTTTGATTCAACCATAGTTTTCTAGCGACTCGATCTCTCTTAATCTACATTCCCAGAATGAATTTAGATGCATCGAGATCCTTCATATCAAACTTGGGGGATGGCAGGTTCTTCACCTCCTTTATTGTGTCCATGTTATTTCCAATCAACAACATCTCATCGATATAAAAAGATACATATATGAAACTCCCACCTTCTTCCTTGGAATATATGCAGTGATCAACTTTGATTCTCACAAATCCGAAACTAAGGATGTATGTATCAAAATTTTGGTACCACATCCTTGGAAATTAATTTAGACCGTAAAGGGATATTTTCAGTTTTCACACAAACTCTTGCTTTCCCTTTACTACAAATCCTTCAGGATGTTTCATGTAAGTTTATTTTTCCAGGTCCCTATGTAGGAACGTTGTCTTCAAATCCATATGTTCTATTTCTAGATCAAATGTTGCAGCAAGAGATATTAGTAATCTAATGCAAGTTAATTTTACAATAGGGGTAAAAATCTCACCGAATTCGACTCCCTCGACTTGGGAATATCCTTTCGCTACCAGTCGAGCTTTGAACTTCTAGACTTGTCCTGTGGCATTAATCTTCTTCTTGAATACCCATTTTCTATTGATGAGCTTTCTTCCACTAGGTAACTTGACTAAATCCCATGTTTCATTCTTTTTCAAGGATTCCATCTCTTTGACCATGGCGTCCTTCCATAGTTTACCCTCTGTCGAGTCCACTGCATCACCAACTGACTTGGGCTCATCATCGATGGAAGTTAACACAAATGCTGAAAAGAAGTCGGCCAGTCCATACCTTTCGAATGGTTTTCTTACTCTTTTTGACCTCCTTACCACCACAGTCTGTTGTTCCACCTCTTCCTATGATTCAGTAGACTCATCTGAATAATAGTCTTCATTCATTAGTTCAAACCGCATCGTCTTAAGATTATTCTCGGTTTGAAAAATTTCTTCAGGCTTGGACTTGTTAGAATATTATGCTCATTTAACCATAGACAATATCACAATATTGTCTCCCAACCATAGGCACACATCCACCCCTGAGCACTATAACCTTTGACAGATAGAATGATTATGGAAGCAACACTAGACCCAAAGGATAACCAAGAGAGAGAGAGCACACCTTTCTCCAAAGGTAGTGCACCAAGAAAAAATTCCCAAACCACATACCAAGACCAGTACCCAACTGTAGTCGTTGCAACTACACTCTTCCTCTATACTTGTGCACCACTTTCTTGAGTGTGATTTAATTTTCAAATGAGCTCAAGCACCTTTTATTTATACTATACTAGCTAGATGAACATGTGTCTCTTCAATCAGGGATGGCCTGTCCTTTTCTGCATATAATAATTCAATATTACTTATTCTGTTGAGCCGAATTTTCTTCCAAGGTTTTCACACATCTATTTAGGTTTTCTCTTGTTTCTGGAATATTCTATTCTAGTCAAAGGTTTATCCATGGAGGTTAATACCTCCCACATCTACCAAAATATCAACACTCCCTCTTAGCTACAGAGATATTTAACCATGATGTTTTTTCTGGTCTTCATATCCTTGCTCGCTATGCCATGGTCTTTTCTTCATGGTTATGCAGACCATACTACTAGTAGCTTCATTACATCACACATGGCTACACCGGTATGGACTTGTCAATCTAGTCTAGGGGCCACAACCCACTATATAACACTAGAGCTACATATCGTAGTGTGTG
Source organism: Picea glauca (assembly GCA_000966675.3). Classification (NCBI taxonomy): domain Eukaryota; kingdom Viridiplantae; phylum Streptophyta; class Pinopsida; order Pinales; family Pinaceae; genus Picea; species Picea glauca. The sequence continues at coordinate 1,965,662 of JZKD02S1999897.1, forward strand.
TCACCATCATCTTCATGGGAGACACCCACATGGCGTACTCACCCATGGATACACCCATGTCATGAGTATTACTATAATCATTATCCATCCATATCACATGGCATGGGAAATACTTACATAGTCTTGTAGACTGGTAGCATCACCAGATCTATACAAGCTATCTCATGATCACCCATATCATATTATGAGCAACACCATCATAGCCATATAGGTTCTCGACTATCCCACTAGCATACCATATTGTCTCATTGGTGTAGCAAAAAATCAACATACCATACCATCTCACTAGAGTAGCTTACAACTCTGCATAAATCCTACAACTCGGCACAAGGCCTACAACTTGATACAAAGGCCTACAACTTAGAATGAAAGCCTACAACTCAACACAAAGGCCTACAACTTGGCACAAAGGCCTACAAATCAACAAAAAATCCTACAATTTGGCATAAAGGCCTACAACTTGACATGAATCCTACAAGATCCTTGTTTTCAAATTCTTCCATCAACTCCCTTTAACTGAGAGAATCCTCTAACCACGGTTCCATTTGTTGCATGCCCCTATTCATCCTGCAAAGTGTCTTGAAACCTTACTTCTTCCCGATCACTGACTCCCTCTTAGTCCTTTCAAGTCTTTCTTTTTGTGGTAACCTTCCAAGAATACGTAGGATAACTTGCCTGAAACAAGAACAACAACATAAAAATTATTTCCAATATAATATCATTTTATATAAGAACACATCAATTACATGGTAATTCATTATAGCATTACCAAGGTGTCTTGTATGAGAACAAGAATAAGAAATATCTCCTAAAGGAGATGTTCATATTACAATTAAGTACAAGAAACATTTATATTAATAGTACATGCTACTAAGTATTTATTTGTTCCTAATATTAATAAAAACTAAAGGATTGCAATAATCACTTGAGCAACAATAATAAAAATATTAAACTTGATATGAAAACCTGGAGTTTGGCTATTGTTTCGTTTGAGTTTCATTTCTTCTGAGACAAGTATTCTTTCCAACCTAGAGAGTGTGTTTTTCCTCTGAATGTATTAGATATGAGATCTTTCTTTCTCTATGATTGGTTCTTAGACAAAGATCTCTTTTATTTCCAGAGATTCATATCTGCAGTTGTTTCTTTTTATTGTTTCCCCTACTCCATGTTCCTGTGCTTGGAAGCTCCAAAAAATAAAAATCTTCATCCTTTGATGCCTGCTCTTTAGTCTGTGGTTCTATAATTTTTCCCTTTGTTCTTTGCGAGGATGATGGTAATCCTTGTCTTCCATGCTCTACCAAGAGACAATGCTTCTACTGCACCACTCTAATTTTATGGAGGAATTCGTGACTATATTTGACTTTAAAATTGACCAATATTTTGACTTTGACCAGTCAAACCTTGACTTTGACCAATCAAACATTGACTTTGACCAATCAAACTTTGACTTTGACCAATCAAAAATTGAATTTGACCCAAAAATTCAACTTTGACATTTTCGATGGCTGAGGGAACGAGGAGATGCATTGGGTTAGGGTGCACTATGATAACCAAAAAATAGTCCCAATACTTCACATAAACTTTCACTGCAACTGGTGCTGCAACTAGCACTATAATTGGCACTGCAACTAGTGTTGCAACTGACAATGATTTTGATAGAGAGCTACGAATATAACTTCCAATGGTTATACTTTTATGAAGGTGGTGTGGGCCCATAACCTTTTAGAATATTGTGCTCATTTAACCATAGACAATATCACAATATTGTCACCCAACCATAGGCACGTAGCCACCCCTGCGCACTGTAACCTTTAACAAATAGAATGATTCTTGAAGCAAAACTAGACCTTAAGGATAACAAAGAGAGAGAGAGAGTGCACCTTTTCCGAAGATAGCGCACCAAGTATAAAGTCCCAAACCACAGACCGATACCAGTACCCAGCTGCAGTCATTACAGCTGCACTCTTCCTCTAGACTTGCACACCACTTTCTTGAGTGTGAGTGTGTTTCCAAATGATCTCAAGTGCCTTCTATTTATACTAGACTGGCCAGGTGAGCATGCGTCTCTTCAAGAAGGGCTGACCTGTCCTTTTCTTCATATAATACTTCAATATTACTTATTCTGCTGAGCCGACTTGTCTTCCAAGGTTTTAACACATCTGTTTAGGTTTTCTCTTGCTTACAAAATATTCTATTCTAGTCAAAGGTTTATCCATGTAGGTTAATACCTCCCATAGCTACCAAAACATCAACAAGACTTACCTCCTTCTTATCTAAAGACCATATCTCGATTATACACTATTTTCCTTGATGCAATATCCCATAGCTTATATCCTTTCATTCCTTCTTTGTATCCAATGAAAATACATTTGACTGCCTTCTTTTCCAGCTTGCTCCTCTTTTCCTTGGGAACATGCACACATGCATCACAACCAAATATTTTTAAATTTGAAACTGAAGGCCTCTTACCCAACCGTAAATCATGTGGAGTCGTGTCGAATAACACCTACGAAGGAGACATATTCACTAAATATTTTGTAGTATCGACCTCCTCTGCCCAAAATTCTTGTGCGATCCCAACACCACTGAGCATGTTCCTTTCCTTATCCATCAACTTTATGTTCATTCTCTCGACAACTCCATTTTTATGTGGGGTATACAGTGTGGTATTTTGGTGTGCTATGCCACACTGCTTACAAAACTTATCAAATTCTCTTCCACAGAATTCAACATTGTTGTCAGTTCTCAACACCTTAATTGATCCAGATTTATGAGCAAAATGAAATACAATAACACATAGATGCAGAGAGAAACACAATATATCCAGTGAACAATAAATTCTAGTGAATGAATAAAACACATTGAAACTGTAAAACTACATAACTGAAACAACTTGCTCGAATGGTGATAGCTATCTTTGAGAAGAGATGTGTCTGCTACGTGCATCCATATGAGTAGAATGAGTACAATGAGACTCTAGAGGAATTTTTAACATTACTCATGAATTCCAAAACCCTACACATCCAAACAATTAACCCTAGGAGATGAAACACCAAAAGTTATGTGGCCCCCGATGGGTAAGTTGGTACCTCAACTTCTTGAGGTCATAAATTTTTCATACGACCTTCGTTTTAGGCTCATGATAGACCATTGTAAAGGTATTTTTGAGAACTACACATTATGTCGTCAAACTATGACTCTGTCAATAGTTTGATTGTGGCAAGCAAAAAAAAAACACTATTTAGGGCCCCAAAACGGCCCTGGAAGTACATAAATATGTGTTGACATGAAAACTTCTAAAATAAGCCAGTTGGATTAGGTGGGTGGCCACCAATATCCACCTGGAATATGTGTAGGGATTCAAACAACCCAGGAAGTGTAGAACCCACAATTACAAAGAAGTACAAAAGAACGTGTTGAACTAATTTTTTTTAAGAGGAGTCAACTGGAATAGGTGGGTGGCCACCAATATCCACCTAGATCATTCCTCCCCCCTTAGGAAGCAATGGTATCTATTGCGTTGATTTGCCCCATCAGGTGAGGAAAATTCTGTTGAATTTGGACCTGAGTGAGCCACTTTCCTTGGTGTAGGAGATGCTCTGCCTCGACAACCCGATAAAGTTGGATCCTATGCTATCTAGTTCCCTTGACTTGTGTGTCCACTATCTGATCAGTGGATGCCTATTCCATGAAATCATGGTTGAGATCTATTGGTTTCAATTGTTCTGTGATCTCTGAGGTGTCCAATAATGGTGGAAAATATGGCTGAAAAAGGTCCACATTGAACACTTGATAAAATCCAATGAAGGGTGGAGTGTTGAGATCAAAAGCATTGATACCCATAGCCTTGGTGATAGTGTAAGGCCCATACCGAAGTGGGTGGAGCTTTCGATGGGGCCCATGCTCTTTCTACAAATGAAACCAAACCTTGTCTCCCACCTAAAACTGGTGCGGTACCAAATGTTGATCATGGCACTGCTTGTACTTAGAATTGGTTTTCTACAAAATCTCATGGACCAGTTGGCGTATATTCTTAATCTGCTCAATGAATCTAATGGATTTGTCAGGCTCAAATTGAACATGTGAATATTATGCCTGTGTGGTTGCAAGATATAGTGCAACATCAATGGGACCCAAGGGTTGGAATCCCATTCCCACCTGAAATGGTCTATGGATGGTGGAGCTGTGGAGAGCCTTGTTGTAGCTGTGTTGAACATAGGGAAGAATATCATCCCATGTACGCGGATGCTTAGATTTTTACATGCGCAGGATGTGCACAATCATATGATTGATGACCTCTATTTGGCCATCGGTTTGGGGGTGGAAAGCAGAGGATTTAGTGAGCTTGGTGTCCAATAGTGACCAGAGACTTGACCAAAATGTGATGATGGACCTATTGTCCTGATCTGAAGTGATGGTCTATGGTATCCCAAAATGGACCCACACCTGTTTGAAGAAGAGATTGGCAGTATCGGTCGCTGTGATGCTCTTCTTATGGGCTGTGATAATGGCCATCTTCGAAAACCGATCAACCACCACAAATACATAATCATTTTCATGCTTGGTGGATGGAAGGCCAGACATGTAATCCATTGAGATGGATTCCCAAGGACGCTCAGGAGTAGGAAGAGGGGTGTATAAGCCTTCCCTCTTGATGTTTGGCTTGGCAATAGCACAGGAAACATAAGATTTGATATACTTGCTGATGTCTTGTCAAAGTTTTGGCCAATAAATTTTTTTTTGTAGAACGACCACCATTTTCTCGATGCCAAAATTCCTTGCCATATGAATATAGTGAGCTGCCCAAATCAACTTTAAATTCTTTCTTCTGGGAGCACAGAGGTGGACCAAATGGCATAACAATCCATAATGAATGTGAAAATCAGTGACATTCACTCCTGTACCCAAGAGATGATAGGTGGTGGTGAAGTCAGGGTCATGCTGATAAAGTTGGGTCCAATCAAATGCCTCATGCCCGTAGGAATGGAGCATTGTGGTGAGTGCATCAATAGGAGGGCGACTGAGGTAGTCAATGACATGATTTGTGCTCCCTGTTTTATATTTTATGTTGAGATGAAAATGTTGCAGGTATGTGGACCAATTTTGATGGTGGTCATTATACAACTTCCCCTATGTCTGTATGAACTACAAAGTCTTGTGATCGGTGTGGATGATTGACTCCTTTCCTAGAATGTAATGTTTCCATTAATGACAAACTTGCACAATGGAATAGATTTATTTTTCATAGGTGGGGTAATTTCGGACAGTATCTGAGAATGTCTCACTATGGTATGTTATTGGATGATCATAATGGGTGAGAAGTATGCCTACAACATAGTCGGAGGCATCTGTCTCAATCTCAAATGGTTGTTGCAGATCAGGTAAGGAGAGTACTGGAGCTAATCACAAGCGATGCTTCAGATCATGAAACGCTTTTTGTTGTTTCTGCCCCTATGCGAACTTTTCCTTTCCATCGCCCTTTGTTACTTGGTTGAGGGCCCATGCAATATGGGAGAATCTGAACATAAACCTTTGGTAGAAATTGGCAAGTCCCAAGACGCTCTGAATCTTGGTTAGTGTGGTCGGAGCTATCCAATCAAAAATGACTTGAATCTTAGATGGATCCACATGTACCCCATGCTCATCAACAATGTATCCCAAGTATTGAACCTTGTTCATGCCAAATGAGCATTTTTCCAAGTTGGCATATAGCTTGTGTTGCCGCAAAGTACCCAAAACATGTTGAATATGCTGCATGTTCTCCTCCCAAGTTTTGTTGAAGATGAGGATGTCATCTATATATAACACCACAAAATAATTGGTGAAGGGTCTCAATACATCATTCATCAATATCATGAAATTTGTTGGTGCATTTGTTAAGCCAAAGGGCATGACCAACCATTCGAAGAGGCCTTCTTTAGATTTAAATGTTGTCTTCCATACATCAGTTGGTTCGATGGGAACCTGGTGGTAGCTAGAATTTAGGTCAATCTTGTTGAAGAACTTTTCCCCCTTGAGTTGGTCAAAAAGTTCATCAATAAGGGGAATTGGGTACTGGTTCTTAATGCTCTTTAATCAATGTAGAGCCTCCAGGTCCTGTCTTTTTTCTACACCAGCACAATCGACCTTCCATGAGGGGAGGAGTTGGGTCGAAATTGCCCCTTTTGAAGCATCTCTTGGATCTAGCGCTTTATTTATTCATTTTCCATCAACGAGTGATGATAGACTGGTCCATTAGACAATGGTGCACCAAGGGTTAGATCAATTGGATGATTGACTTGGAAGTGCGTTGATACCCCAATGGGTGAGGAGAAGATGTCTCTGTACTCTTCCATGATCCCGTCCACTTTCTTCTACTGCAAAGAGAGGGTCTATGTAGAGGTTACAGATGTGGTAGAGACCTTCTGCTTATTGTGAGCACATATTACAAAGAAGACAAACTTTTCGGTCCATGAAATGACCTTACTGCATTTCTTAGCAGAGATTAAAGAAATAACGATAGGCAGTGCTACCTTTGGTATCTTGTACAATTGTCTACCCAAAGTAATAATAACACTGCGAGGTCTAGACTCATACACAACATGTCGCTTCCAAAAATATGGCTAGACTAAAATAACATCACAAAGTTCAAGGGTAGAAATATCACACAATACCTCGTCTTTGAAGGCCTTGATGTTGTAGGGAAGACAACATTGTTGGCTGTGTTGGTCACTGTAATTGCTTATTAACTAAACAATCAAGTGCTACATAAATTGTCAACCCAGGGAAGTCTGTTTATTTCAAAGGCAATCACACACTGTATATGCTCAATCTCAAAAGCAATCTAGAGTTTTAGTAAAAGTACATTAATCACACCTCGCCTTGAACAAACTGAAGTTCTACTTTGAATTACAGAAAAGCAACCTACCTATTGCAGAGTTCAAATTTTAGAGAAATGATTATCCTAAGAATTTTGGATTACATTAAGAAATAACACCCTAAGAAAGAAATCTTTAAAGATACTGCAAAATGGAAAGACCAACTATTCTGTAACAGAGAAAATGACCCTATTCCCCAAGCAGGAATCTTTAGCACCTGTTTCCGATTATCACACTTTCATAAACTCATTACTATCAAAATAATTGACATGCACTGAAAGCTAATTATCTCTTAACAGAGAACAAGACCCTTTTCCCCAAGCAAGAATATTCAACACCCGTCTCTGACTATCACACTTTCATAAATTCATCAAACATAATTACCAATCGGAATGATTAAAAGTTACCCAAGAATGAATGATATGAAAACAATGTAACAATCAGTAAAGAAGAGTTTCAGCAAAACAAAGTTCAGTAAAGTAGAGTTTCAGCAAAACATAATTTAATCAAGGCTTGAACAGAAACAATACTAACACACTAAAGAACTAATGGGTGAATCTTGTGAAGAAGGTGGGCCCTCCCTTCTCACAAGATTCCCTACAAACGAAAGAAACTAGGAAGTAATTCTCAGAATAATCTTTTATTCATCTGTCAATTGTATCATGTTACAATGTCTGAAGTAAACACGTCCTTCTATGTAATTCCTTTCTTAGCCAAGCAGGTCCCCTAATGACGATTTTCCCTTATTTAAAGAGGAGAATCCCCTCGATACAATTTGATCATCCAATTACATGTGCACATCTGAATCCTATTCTTAGTCAGATCTAATATTCTATACTGGAATAGGATATCCTGGTCTCCCGTAATAGAGTTCTATTACAATAATTGAAATGGTGCTGAGTGAGGTGTAGCTGTTGCGGCTGGTGTAATAGCTTCTTTATTTATCTTCTTGTTACTGCTGTTGTATACTGTTTCAGCATCGCAAATCGCGGGCTATTTCAGCAACGAGATTTGCGTTCTGACCGTTTCAACAACGTGGTCTCAAGCAGTAGCGATGGTTAATTCTAGTTCAAGGTGCGACTATTGTGGTCAGTGTAACAACTTCTTCTTTCTATTGTGTGAATTGTTTTTTCAACATCGCAAACCATAGATTGTTTTAGCCACGGGGTTTGTGTTCTTTTGACTGTTTCAGCAACGGGCCTTCGAACAACAACAATAATCTGCACTTCAAACTATTTCACCACTTATATATTTCTGATCGATGATTAAGTATGAGAGTAATGTAAAATTATATGCAAAACAAATTAAACATATAGCAAAGAGAAGAGACGTTATATACCTTTGGAGAGATAGGGTAAGGTGATAATGTAAGCTTAAATGTGAGTGGAAAAATGATGTAATGGTAGTAAAAAGTATGAACAAAATGGTACATTATAGGGTCCTAACATCCCCCCCCAACTTAAAAGGTTGCATGTCCTCAAGCAACTTCAGTCTGAATCAGAATCTGAATACCGACTCTGAGCGTGAAAGTTACTTAAGCAGTAGTTGTGGAAAGTGTTGTCTGTTGGAGCTATGAATCCTTGAACACGTTGTAGCCTTTGCCAAGCTGTTGTTTTAGCCTTCTTGGGAAACTTATGACGAACTTGATATTTCTCTGCCGGCATCCACAGAATAGGAAAATGAAACTGATAACCTATCTAGATTTCAACACATTGCTGAACACATTTGATGTAGCTAGGTACCCGAAAGATTACTGTCTCAAGATTGGTGGGACTAAAGGGGTTGTGTTCCTGTCTTTTCTCAGCAGATTGTTGCCAAAACATGTTATTTTCTTGTAGGGAAACGATCTCTATGGATTTAATGAACTGTTGACAATCCTGAAGTACTGTTGTCTATAGTTGCCGAATATATTGAATCATCCCTGTTTTCTTCAAAAACTGATAATAATCTGCAACAAAGTTGGCAGCGTTCTGTGGTTCTGGCCGTATCCAGAGAAGGTAGTTATCCTCGTTATGCTTGGTAGCTAGAAAGTCATTCTACCATATAATCTGATTGTTAAGGAAGGAGGTGAGTGCCCGAATCTGGATATCACCGACAAGAGGGTTAAGGTTAAGCTGTCGGTTCTCAGGGATGGCCTCATTATGAAGATATACCTCACAAAGGAGGTGTTGATCCATAGTAGAGGCTTCTGCAAAGGTTCTAACAAAATTTGTTGGATTTAGCACTGCATGAGGTCTGCCTTCTTTGATTGATTTAATCTGAAAAAATGTAAGTCGTTCCATAAGGAAAAGAGAGTAATTGGAGGATGGTTTCCTTGCAGCCAACAACTTTTGTGCCAAGTCAAACATAAGGAGAAATTTGCCTTTTAGCTCTTTATTCTGTTTCTTATGGGCATGGGATTCTTGGCGTGTTTTCTCCAAAGCTTCCCAATTTGAATAGATGTGGTTTAGCCAGAGTAATCTGTGCTCCTGCAGGCTTTTGTCATGTGTAACAACAAACTCTTTTTTCCATTTGTCCATTATTGCCTGCTCATCCCATGGTTGAGTTTGTGTTTCAACATCGCAAGTGATAAGCTGAGGTAGGGTCTGAGTGGCTTGTTCCACAAGAGTGTGAGTATTGATTTGGCTAGGAGGGGCAGATTCATGAATAGGCAATGTTTGTACATCTTTATTAACAAAAAAAGGGGCTTCAGATGTGACAATTGTTGTAGGCCAGGGTTCATTTTGAATTTTGGAATGTCCTACTGGTTCTTGTGTAACAATAGGGTTTTCTTCTTTGACTTCAAAAGTCGTAGGTGCAGGGGAAGCTCCTGGCATTGGAATTTGAGTTACTTTGTAGCCTTCTTGATAATAGATGTCCCCACATTGACTGCACATATACTCTCTATACTGATTCTCTATTGTGTTTTCCTCTGTCATGGTCTCTATGCGAGCTAGGGTGTACAATTTAAGTTCCTTCTCATAGGCTTCCTTTACCATTACTAACTCTTGCTTGTAGGCTTCCAGTTCAGACCTTAGGAACTCATTTTCTTGTAAGACAGAGGCCATTGTTGGTTCTGGTTGTTGATATTTCAAGGGTATATTAATAGGGGTGACTAGTTCTTGTGTAACAGTCACAACCACACTAGCTAGTTCTTTTGGAGCAACTACATGATTGGCAATTGATTCTTGTATTTCAGATTCTTGATGTAGAGAAAGTAGTGTTGCGGCACCCTAGGCATCTGATTCCTAAATTTTGGTAACAATATCAACAACTGGTTCTTGTGTTTCAGCTGTAGCTGTTTTTTTTGTAACAGCTATAGTTGGTTCTTGTGTTTCAACTACTGAATGAGTAGTTGGTTCTTGTGTTTCAGCTACTGGATGAGTAGTTGGTTCTTGTGTTTCAGCTACTGGATGAGTAGCTGGTTCTTGTGTTTGAGCTATTGGATGAGTAGTTGGTTCTTGTGTTTCAACTACTTGACTTGGAAAGGATGATGGCGCAGTACACTGGACCTCTGGTTCTTGTGTTTCAGTGCCCATGGGTGGAATAGGTAAAAATTTCAGAATTTGGGAGGGTGGAGGTGTACGAGGTTTTAGCTGGATGGGTTGGGGGCTTAGGGCAATGGCAATAGTGGCTTCTCTTGTTGAGGTCCTTGTTCATTTTCTTTGTAAAAAGGAGGGAAAAGGAGGAATTTGCTTTTGTTTGCGTGGGGGTTTTTCCTCAGTGATGGGGCAGGGAGAGTTGTCTGGTTTAGAATCATCGCTAAGGATATGAACGGTAGGAGTGGATGATTCTGGTAAGATGTGGGGCGGGCTTGGTATGGTAGGACGGTTAATTGGATTAATTGGGTCTGAAGGCGGACTGTTAGGTACTTCTGGAGGGTCTGGAGGGTTTTGTGGTTGCTGTCCTTGAAGATTTTTAGGATGTTCAATAGCTTCTTGGGGGTTTATGGGTGGGTTGTTTAGGAGAGGGTTTTGTTGGGAAAAACCCTTTTGAATAAGTAGTTGAGAGAGACGGTGATGGGTGAGGGAAAGGGTGGGATTTTTAGCCTTTTTACAGTAATGTGACATATTTCTAAGACATACGAGCAGATAATAAGGAATATTCACCAATCTAGAATGTCGTAAATGAGACAACATGACAAAATCGTACTGGTAGACCACCTGGTATCGGCCTTCACAGGTAAGGTAGTGCTTGAAAAACTCTACAACTTTCGGCCAAGGAGGCGACAACTAGCTAAGTCAAACACCCCGGCCTTTAGGCTCAATTTGTTCCCCTGGCAAGAGGAAATCCAGCTGGTCATTAAGGATGATGTGTTTGCGAATGAACTAGCGAATTCCATTGACAAGGAGACCCGAAACCTGTGCTATATCCTCCTCTGTAACTGGAATCCGAACGCCTTGAACAATGGAATAATCTTCCTAAATATTTCGAGCAAATTGAAGAACTTGTTGTTGATCAAATCCCTGGAGCCTTTGAAAATAACCCAGCCATCCTGCCTGCAGAAAAATTTGATAGACTTCTGGATATAGTTCTAGCAGGGCAGTCGTGGCGGGTCCGTACCGTATAACAGGGCCTCCCATAGATAACAACTTAGTAAAATGCATCGTCAGAGAGTCAAGTAGCCGCTTCTAAGCAGAGTAAGTTTTTCGGGTGAAGGCATGCAAATGGTGGTGAAACAAACGAAAGGATGGTAAAAAAAGAATGACGGTGGTCGGTTCATGTGAAATGATGGTATAAGATTTCGATATTCCCCCCCTCTTAAGTAGGGCTAAAATAATGATTTTACATGAGTGATAATAATGAGTTTGGATCTTCTCATTAACCATAGTCGAATTGTATTTACATATAAAGTTTACATACCTCATCTTTACCTTTGATTCGTACTTCAAACAAAATATAGTGCCTGTCCATAATAGTTCTGCAGTAGCAATGGGGGAGACTTTTGATTTGTTAGAGAAATTGTATCAAGGATTTGTTTAGTGGAAGGACAAAATGTAGTATGAGAGCGAAAGAGCTTGTTGACAAGGAATGTTGAAAAGTTGGTGTTTCAGCAACATGGAAAGAATAGAGAAATGTTTGTTGAAGAGTGATGTTGCAGAATACTGCTAAGGAAGTGGTGTTTCAACAATGGAGAAAAGGGTGAAAAATTGTTGAACAATGGTGTTTCGGCAATGGATAAAAGGGCGAAAAATTGTGGAACGGTGGTGTTTCGGCAATGGGGAAAAGGGCGAAAAATCGCTGAACAATGGTGTTTCAGCAATGGGGAAAAGGGCGAAAAATTGCGGAACGGTGGTGTTTCGGCAATGGAGAAAAGGGCGAAAAATTGCGGAACGGTGGTGTTTC
>JZKD02S1999897.1:1991461-2008459 GCA_000966675.3 Picea glauca
AATAAAGACTAGACGCTTGCCTGAACATACTGTGTATCAGCTCGAAGTATACCAACCCTGGTTTGACAATTTAGTGATTCAGGACACTTAAAAGCTTCAATTTAGCAGCCTGACAGAGACTATGAGAGAAAGAAGAGGAAGTTACATCAGGTGTGTTGTAGGTTGTATCCCTTCATTTGTTGGATAATAATGAAGGAAGGACCTGCCAATTTCTCTGGTGGACACAACCCACACTGGGTGAACCACATATATCTGTGTTTCTATTGTATTGTGTATGAGAATAACAAGAGACAAAAAAAATTGCAAATTGACATTGTCTCAGGGTGAGTACATAGAGAAGGTGTTAGAGAGGTTTAGAATGCAGAATATAAAACCAGTTAGTACACCTTTGGCCAACCATTTCAAATTAACTAAGGAAATGTATCCCAAGACATAGGAGGAGATATAATACATGTCTAGGGTCCCTTATTTATCAACAGTTGGCAATTTGATGTATGTGATGGTTTGCACAAGACCAGATATTGCACATGCAGTGGGAGTTGTGAGAAGGTATATGGAAAATCTAGGTAAAGAACATTGGGAGGCAGTAAAGTGGATTCTCAGGTATTTGAGAGGTACTACTAATCATGAATGATCTTTTGAAGGTTTAGACATTGTTCTACATGGATATGTTGATTCAGATATGGTAGGTGATATAGATAGCAGGAGGAGCACCACAAGGTATGTTTTTACTGTAGGTGGAACAAAAATAAGTTGGATTTCAAAAATGCAAAAGGTTGTTGCACTTTCAACAACAAAAGCTGAGTATGTTGTTACTACAGAGGCCAGTAAAGAAATGATTTGGTTACAAAGTTTTATGGAGGCATTGGGAAAAAAGAAGGAGAATAGTAGGTTTTACTTTGATAGTGAGAGTTCCATTCATATTTCAAAGAACTCAGAATTCCATTTGAATACTAAGCATATACATCTCAGGTACCATTTCATATGATCCGTCTTGGAAGATGGACATTTGTATTTGGAAAAGATACACACTAGCCAAAATCCTGCAAACATGTTAACAAAGGGAGTAACCAGGGAGAAACTGAGTTCCTGCTCAGCTTCAATTGGTATCCAAGCATGAAGGTGAAGATGAGAAATTTTCGAAGTGCAAGAAGGATCATAGTCCATCAGATACAACAATGATGGAGATTTTGAGATCAGTATCGAAGTGGGATATTGTTGGTTGCCGAGCTTGGTTATCTTTCGAATTCACAGGTCCTTGTTTTCAGCCATGTTTATACCCCATGAATACTTTACACCCTAGAAGAATGTACACTTCTCCACATGGGGGAGTGAAAAGGGGGTTACCCCCCCTGTGGAGTCTGGGGACAAGCAGGCCCCTGAAGGAAAAATTTCCTTGTAAATGTATATTGTAATTTCATAGTAAATCTGGAGCATTCATTATAAGGTCGCAGATATGATGGTAGAAGTTATGTTAGGGTTTTTTTCCCCATAAGGCAACCCTCTTTTATGATGGAAATGTATTGCGACTATGTATCATTGCAATTATTGTATTCTGTGTGAGGAGACTGTGAGAGAAAGAAGATGAAGTTACAGTGGTGTGTTGTAGGTTGTATCCTTCATTTGTTGGATAATAATAAATGAAGGACATGGCAATTTCTATGGTGGACGTAGACCACACTGGGTGAACCATGTATATATGTGTCTCTATTGTATTGTGTATATTCTATGTTTTATTTCCACATTTGTTTTATTTTATTTCTTCGCGATCCTATTTTTCTAACAAACCTAGAAAAAGAGAAGAAGAATTTAATCAAGAACGTAAATGACAAATAAATCACACAATACATAAAGATTTTACCCTAGAAACCCAAACCGGTAAAACCACAATTCCTTAAGCGTTCTTCTCTCTTGTTGTCTTATTCAATCTGAATAAAAGGTTACATGTCTAACCTTGGTCCACACCTAAGACACAATCGACATCATACCCTCTTTCATGTGCAAGAACAACCTTGTAGCCAATACGGCTTATATCCACATGACCAACAACCTACATCTAAATATTTCATTGATTATTATCCTTTAGGGACTTACAACACGCCTCTTTATAGGCTTTATCATAGTAAAACCTCTAAAGACTTGGTGCCCACAAACGATTACAGATCCATGCATATCATTAGATACAAATCTCGTGAATCTCAGGATTTTGTTACAGTCGAGTCCAAGTCAGATTACTAGTCAACTATAAGTAGACCTTCACTTGTCCTTCATTCATTTTCCAAATTCCTACCTGTCAACTTCTTGTTGGTTGATCTCTCTGACTTGTTGTTGATTCCTTTACCATGTCAAACTACCTCGACCTTCAACTTCGACTTTACCCAGTCGACTAACCTCAACCTTCGACTTGTTGTCGATCTACCTCGACCCTCGACCTACTATCGATCCACCTTGACTTCGACCGTCAGTGGATACACCTCGACTATACTTTCACTACAAAGAATATAACAACCCAACAATACTTGCCAATAAACCAGTCCCCAATTTCTTCTAGGGATTTCATGGCTTCTTCCGGTATTCTCAAAGGGTTTTGTTTGTAGATGAGGGCATAAAAAGGTAAAATAAAATGCTAACAAATATCATACATATGTTCCCTATAACTATCATCCCATAGTTGGAAGTAGTAAGCATGAATAGTAAATAGGCTAGGGTTTCATTCCCACCACATACCTTGAAAATGAACACTTGCATAAATGACATCAATTAAATATGAAAACATATAAAAACATCGTGGTTTGAGGGTAGGACCCCTCTTCGATGTCTTTAATATGTTGATCAATACAACATAACAATTAGGGAATAAAAAAACATATAGGGTTCTTTCATATGATGTGTGAGAAACACTTTGTTTCCTTTGGGTGAGCGGGTTTCCCCTTCTTGGCACCATTCTTCAATCGCTTTTTCTTCATCATCATGTTCTTTGATGAAATTATTCATTAATGCAACATTAAGATGAAAAATGAGCGTCAACAACTTGTATTGGATATGGATGTATTCATCCTTTAGAGATGTGATATGTTGTTTATTTCCATCCAATATAGCACAGGAAATCTTGTCCAAGTGTGAAAATGCCCATTTCCTTCCATTTTCATATGACATCAAGGTTGGTCTAGTTGTGATAGCATATAATCCACTTTTCTTGATGCTTTGATATACATTGAGGTCTTCATCATCGAGTACAAAGTTTCCCTTGCGGAACATATCATACATTTCACTCCATGTTATACAATTGTTCAAATGATGGTAGTATTGAGTGTCTATGAGAAATATAGTTTCTTGGGTCTTTGCTTGTACAGGTGAATTATCGATATCTCCTCAGCCTCTTTTCATAGAAGCTTTTGGGACCTGGTCCTTTGACATTCTACAGTGTGAGAAAAAGTGTTAGTGAGTTGATATAATAGCAGGTATCACTATAGAAAACTATTGGACTGTGCACAAAATTCCTCGGTCTACATTACACAACTAAACCACTCGACTATTTTTTCACGATGACCTTCAAATCACTGATAATCAATATGTATTTTATTTTTAATTAGCCCTGAATTCGTATAACATATTTACACACTTTGCATTGATAGTTTCAAACATGTTAGGTCCATGACATAATAGAACTGTACATCGCCATTAATGAATTTTGAGAAAAAATCTATCGGGATACAACTTATTGGAAATGTTAAGTTCAAGAGGGTATACCTTCAGAAAGGATTTCTCCGGATAATTCTATCAAGAGATTTAACTTTCAGAAACTATTCTTTTTTGGAAAACGAGTGATTGGGAAAATTTAGGATAATCCATGGTTTTGGGAAGGCAATTCCCCAATGAGTTATTTAGATGACGTGCTATTGAAAGATATATTTTCAAAACAAATATTTCAAAAAATATCCTTTTGGGAAGTGTCTTGACGTTATTACCAATTGTTTTCCCTATAGATATTCCTCGAGAGAATATTCTTTATCTCAAAAAATATGTTTCTTAAAGGAAGGAATCATATGTGGTGTGAATTTAGCTTCATTTTATCTTTAACCCCATCAATGAATCATGATGTTTTGGTATTTTAGGAAAAAATTAGCAGAATAAGATAATTAAGAGTTTAACCACTAAGTTTGGACCCGACTTACTTACAATAACATCTATGGGACAATCATCATACGACATGGGTTTTTGCATGATGGTTTTACCTTGGGACATGTCCACGTATTAACGTAAAAAGTCTATCAAGAGATTTAGCTTTCATGAAATGAGAATGAGCAAGGTTAAATGTTTCCCCCAATGGGAAAAAATCCGATGAAAAAGAGATCGAAGACTCTCAGCCTTCGGTCTTTGGGACATGACAAGGCTATGCACTAACATTTCACGACTATTTCCTAATAGAAAAAAATGATGGCATGTTAGCTTTCAGGCTTTAGGTAAAAAGTAGTAACATGTGCATACACCCTTAGCAAGATTTACTGATGTACAAAATTCGGATAGCCCTTGGAATTGGTTACATGAGTTGACATATACCCTGTGAGCTTGGGATGGATTTATATATGAGATTGATTCTTATTATTGATGAATTAAGGGTCTGACTAAGATATGAGGAGAGCTCAAATTACATCTAATCAATATAGTTGTTTGTAGTTAAGTATGATATTGGACACGTGGAATAACAAATCATTTACAAGTACTAGATCAAGTTAGGAGTGATAAAATTTCAATGGTTGGTTGTGGGGGCACAACATAAACACATAGAGATATTGAAAGAAACACAATAATCTAGTTAAGTCAAATGATTTTAATGAATGGAATGCAACAGACTATAAATTACAAAGCACACAAACTAGTTGGAAGGGTGGTAGTTTATCCCTTAACAGAGAGATGTGTCGGCTACGTTCATTAGTAAGAATTTGATTACAAAGAGGAAAAAAAGGCCTTTTTAACATAAAGTATCAATGAGAAAACCCTAACCCCAAAGATGAAACGCCAAATTTGTTTTGGGCCCCAATGTGGTTAGTTGATACGTCAACTTCCCAGGGGCGCAACTTTTGCATACAATCTTCATTTGGGGTGCTCAGTATCCCATTAAAAATGTCTAGTCGAGAAGTACATATTATGAATGGCCCAATAGTTTTCTTTAACTACATGATAGCCATTGTTATGTCAAAAAAACGTTGTTTAGGGAATCAAAATGGCACCAAAAGTTTGGGACACGAAAAATTGTAGAAAATTTGTCAAGATGCAGAACCATTCTGAATTAGTGGAATAGGTAGGTGGCCACTAGTATCCACCTAGATCATAGATGTAGGTCGACCATCCGACCAACTAACTCCAGGACAAGTGTGGTGAACCATCAGAATTTGATGTTCCGAAAAAATTGACACTTATGCATAAAAAACAAAATGAGTAGAAAAATTGAGTGTCATATGTTCTAGCAAGAATGTATGGGAAAATTCAATGTGAGCACACTCTCCACATGATTTTGGGGTATATTTTTCAAAATTTCAATCCTTAAAACAAAATTTGCATTTCTTATTATTGAGAAAAACCCTACTTTCTCAAATAAAACAAGCTTCAAGCCATGGGACTCATGGCAGAGGGGTTCCCTTAGTGCTAATCCAATGTCACGATTCCATAAGAATCAACAATTATTCAATCTAATGCCTGATTTTCATTTTGCAGCGAGTTGCAACTCGCTTCCCAAAGACATTCAAGGATACATGGAAAATTGGGGCACTGGTACAAAAACCAAAATGAGTAGCATAATTGAGTGTTGTAAGTTCTATAAAGTGTGTTTTGGTGAGGTCGACATGAGCACACTCTCCACGGACTTCTAGGTCAGATTTTTTGAATTTTCAAGCCTTAATGAAAAATTTGCGTTGCCTATTATTGAACAAAACCCTAGTTTCTATAATCATCAAATAAAACAAGCTTTGGGCCATGGGAATCATGGAAAAGGGCCACCTTTAGCAGTAATTCAATGTCATGGTCCATTGAAACTAATAGTTCATCAATTTGAGTATCATTTTTCATCAATTTGAGTCCCATTTTTTCATGTATTTCTAGTTTCTCACTATGGGTCTATCAAAAGTATGCAAAGTGGGTACTTTTTGGATGGGAAATTGAATTCTATGTCCAATGAGTACCTACACTTAATATTCAAGTAAACCTATAAGGAGATAAGTCGAACATACGATTGAAAAAAAAAAAAACGTTTTTCCCTTTCCCTCCAAAAATGTTTAAGCTTGTTGTTGACATCATCATCTTAAATCATATTGGTTCTTTTATAACTGATTTTGATAGTATGTTTGTTTAGGCCCATTTTTACGTCAAAATTCCCCTTGTTGTTCCATGTAATACCCCGGTTTTGAGTCCTTAGAATTAATAATGTGTTTTGTTTATTGATGAAAGCTCAAAGAGCTTGTAAAGTTGAAAATGCTAGAGAGCCAAGGAAATGCAATACTTTGAATATTTTTATTAATAAAGTACATTGTTGGCTTCAAGATAGAAATGGAAAATATTTATAGGGGGCTATGATTCCACAAGAGAGAGGGATAAAGGGGGCTAAGCCTTTTATTATATCATTTTATTTACCCACCTTGATTTTAGTAAGAAGAAGAGGGGTCACGTGAGCTTCTTGGGGAAGCCACAATATTCCTTGGAGGTGATTATTTAAAAATGGTTCTTGTTTAGTGTGGGGGTTGGACATTCATTGTTTTTCATCATTTGGTTCTTCATTCATTCATTTTTCCACTCTTTTTTTGGGTTTGGGAATGGAAAACGAATTTTCGAGGTAGTGATCCATGGTTGGTTATTTGTAGGAACTACTGGTCTTTTCTAGAAAAGTATTGATCCTTGTGTGAATGGGAAGGTTGATAGCTGTGAAAGGACTATCCACAACTGAGAATCCTTGGAATTTCCAACATTGATCTGTCTTAACCAGTAGCACTGGAACCCTGGAAAGATGTGGATATCTTAAGGTACTACATGGTATTTAAGGGGGTTCATTTATTTGGGTTAAGTGGGTTGAAGGGGAAGAGAGCTGGTAAACTGGGATTGTTGTGTGGTTGAGAAAACTATGAGATTTCATTTTTGACTGGTTTGGAAAAATGAGAGTTTTCTGATGACCCATTCTTGTGTATTCATCGCCTCATCTTGGCGATGACCTATTGTTGAGAGAGTTAGAAAAACAATGTCTAAGGTTAGGTGGAACATTTGATGTTTGCAGCTAGTTGGTGAACTTACTCACAAATATAAGTTCTCTTTGTGTTTCTTTACGTTCATATTGTTTCCAATGTATTCAAATTATCTCTATGATGATTTATGATATGATTGTTGATTTTTATGCATAACATGTTAAATATTTCTTTTACATTCATGCATGTTTCTTGGTTATTTCTGGTGCATTATTATGCTTCTTTATTCATGAAATGGTATCATACACTAGGGAAAATTTTATAGGTACCCAAGAAGCGGGTATGTTTCAGATTGCAATTTGAGCAAACATTTGGGTTTGTTTCTAATTAGGTACATCATATTCCAATTTCAACTTTGAAAACATTTTTCACAATCATCTTTGACACCATTTCCATGGAATTTTAAATTGTTCATATCTTTGATGAAATAAAATCTTAAAATTTGAGCTTTTATACCATATTATAATTATGCATTTCTAAAAAAAATAGGAATTATATTATCATAACATCAACAAATACTCAAAGAACACAATATTTATAAGAAAAACCTTTCAAAATTTGTCTTTTCTTTTCTATTATATTAACTATAAGATTAATTATGTTTCCTCACTTTTGTTCTCTAAATAGCTTGGTGACCTAAACATGCAAAGATGGAAAACTAGAATAAAGACTCACAAAACCAACAACATAATAAACCATGTTGGCCTTTTCAATGTACATA
Source organism: Picea glauca (assembly GCA_000966675.3). Taxonomy (NCBI): domain Eukaryota; kingdom Viridiplantae; phylum Streptophyta; class Pinopsida; order Pinales; family Pinaceae; genus Picea; species Picea glauca. The sequence goes on from JZKD02S1999897.1 coordinate 1,999,412, forward strand.
ATGTTTATTTTACTTGTTTGATAATGGAGGCTAATAGTTGAGCTAGAGTCCTCCCTACTAAACCGTGGATTGAGAATAGTACTTGTTGTTGTAGCAAATCCCGTGCAATCCATTATTTTCTATTCACTCTCCACATGAATGATAGAACCAACAAGACTGCAAAAATGCAAGGCTCTCTCCAAATAATAATAGATTAACACTCAAAGGATAATAGTCCATCCTCATATCGAAATTGTGAAAGAGCATAATGTTTGAAGAGTCCAACTCATTCCTCGTTCCAATGGTCTATTTACTTTGGAGAGAGGCAAATATGATTAGGATACATGCTATGGTTATTTGTCAATTGTCACACATTATAACGTGACTTGCCCAAATTTAAGTATGAAAACTTTGGGAAATCAATGGTTGTCATTGTCATCAATGAAATTAACATTAGATTAATCCTTCTTATTCTTATTCTTAGCAATCCACTTTGGACAATCTCTTTTATAATTCCCCTAGTTACTGTAATGAAAACACTCCACTACTTTATTCTTCCCTTTTATCAAACATTTACCTTGTATTATAGATGTCAGAAATCAAAGTTCTCTTTCAATAGGGATATATTAGGTTTATTCGCAAAGTTACAACCAAACTTTCATAAAACTCATGTTAAGCCTCTTATGAATCATCCGAAAATGTCCATTTTTTTTTTTATCTCTTATCAACATGTTACTGATCATTATTTGACTCATTTGAATTGATTATTGTAAGGTCCACAATTCATGACTCTTGCATCTTCACATGCATTAGGCTTTGATAACATATGTATTGAGTACTGATTGACTTTGTCAATATGCTTGAAGCTACAAAACAAATTTTGGCGTAGTGATTTTAGGGCATCTGAGGTTTCCTATTTTCATGTGACAAAACACCCATTTAAGCTCTAATGTATCATGACATGTAACAAATCAATATTATCCACATGCATGTGGAAATTATGTGTAAGAATGAAGGGATTTTTTCTAAATATTACACTTTATAGTGTCAAAAATTGCATTCTACAACCTAATACATGGAAGATGTGTCACATCTATCCATAGCATTGATGTGGCATACATTGATCAAAATTACTAATTAGAAAAACTAAAAAATAATAGCAATATAAATATATGAAGTGAACATATTATTATCAATAAAACATAAATTTTCCTAGATCCATATTAACCCTAGAGCTATCAAGTGCTGAGAGATATTAAATCCCACGAGGTGTAAAATTTTTCTCAAGTTATTACACTCTAAAGAAGGTTTTCACGTTAATATATTTTATCCCTCCCAGTTCTTTATTTAACTCTAGGGTAACGATGGATGTAGGTTTGTTATAATGCTTTTTGAAAATTTTATTTTCAAATATGTCTACTTTTCATTGCTTCAATATGTGAGTGATATGGGATGAGGAAAAGAGTAACATTCCTTTGATGACTAGGTATTTCTTGAGATTTTAGAAGAGGTATTTCAAGGTCATGGTAGCTAATATCATTTACCATAATACACCTTCACCATAAGTGACATCAAATCTATTTTGAAAATTCATTCTAAATATTTCAAAGCTTTCACTCAAAAATTATTATCATTTTCCCACTAAACTTGTATTATATTCTAGAATTAAAATTTTGTCATCATCAGACCATTCTACTTGCACTCATAACAATACATACAAGGAAACAACAAAACTAGACATGGGCCATGCATACATTTCTAGATTTACAACTAGCCTCCAAGAAGAAAGGCTATAGGCTTTGTTTACAAGTGCCTCCACTGAGTAGGATGGCCAAGATTACCAATCATGTGATAGATACTTTTTGAAGGTTAATTTATTAATGAAGACAATGATTGATATTTTCTAATAATTTCTTAACATGTGGTTAGGCATTTGTTGGTTAGTTAGGCACAACAAAAATATTAAAAATCTTATTTTTTTCCTTCTTTGTTATTTTACTCCTTTGGAAACATTTTTTTTTTTTAATACATCAATGAGCAATTTAATTATATAAAATGCACTTCATATTGATGTTTAATATCAAACAATTGTTTTTTTCAGGACACCAATGTAGATGATCCAAAATATGTTCATATTGGATAAGAATCAGGAGACGAGGAGGAGGAGGATATTGATGACAACGAGGAGGAAGAGGATATTGATGATGAGGAGGAGAAGGATGAGGAGGAGGAGGATATTGATGACAATGAGGAGGAGGATGTTTCTATGGATGATGATCATTAGGTTCCACATGCTAGAGGGGATATATAACTTTTATGACCACCCAATTGCATGTTCTATTATTTTTCCTCATATTAACTTGTTTCATGGCTGATTGGTGTTGAGATTTCATAATGATACATGCATGGTTTTGTCTTTTTTTATATATGGTGATAATTAAACTTGTTTTTTATGATATCAATATTTGCATCATATTTTGACTTGTTTATTCATTTTTCTATGATGTTGTCTATGGCATGATGATGTATGGCATGATGATGTGATAATATTGAAATTATATTTTTACTTAAATATGGTGGTGATGATGTTATTGGTATGACCTTGCTTATATATATTGGAAGTTGTTGATGTTTTTATATGGTGAATTACTATGATGATATTGTTAATGTTTTACCAAGTTTATAATATATGAGTTTGTTTTGGTGGATACATATTACATTGGATGGATGTTTTCCATTTCCATTAAATGTTTTAATAAATGTTATGATGTAAATTTGACTTGAGTACATATTTGTTTAATATTGTTATATTTTAATTTAGAATCTAAGATACTTTATTAAGATAATTGGAAGTCATAAAATGAATATAATAGGGTCAACATGTAAATATCAAACATTATTTTAGTATGGAATAATATATGTAATGGTTGCAAACAAATAAGAAAACTTGTAAGAAAATATCAATGCTAAAATGAAATAAAAAATTGGTGCTAAAGTGGAATCGGTAAAGGAAGAAAAACTCAATGCTAAATGGAAGGAAAACATGATGCTAAAGTGGATGCTCTTGTGGAAGCAATCTTGATGCAATTATGGAAGCTATAGTGGAAGTAAAACACAATGCTAAAGTGGAAGAAAAACTACATGTTAATTTGGAAGTTGTAGTGGAAGCATAACTTGGCTCCAAATAGGAAGAAACATTTGACGTTAAAGTGGAAGAAAATATTAGCATCAAAATAGATGCAAAATTGGATTCCAACATAGAAGCAAAGTGTGATGCTAAAGTGAAAGAAAAACTTGGCATTAAATTGGAAGAAACAACCATTGTTAAAGTAGAATCTATAGTGAGAGAAAAAATCGGTGTTAAATTTGAAGCAACAATTGGTCATGTTAAAGTAGAAGCTATAGATGTCAAATTGGAAGCTATTTTGGAATTTTTTCCGAACAAAAAAAAAATTAATTTTGGCACTAAACATGGACCTATATTTGGATAAATATTAAGTGTTGACTCTGACACAATGTTGAGTGTACTGTTTGGAATTAAAGTAGGGTTTAGTAGAGTTGGTTGGTGAAACAATCAGTGTTGATTATCATGCCAAAGTAGATGTAAGCAAAATTCGGTACTATTTTAGGAACTAAACATGGTCCCAAAGTTGACACTATTATCGATGAAAAGTACAAACTATCATTTTTCACCAATTTTGGTGCCACATAAATGCTCCACCATGGAAAAATATATGCTAAAAAATAGTGCAAAACTAAGCACCAATTGCATTTTTTTTCCATGTATAAGTAGACCCTCCAAGGGCCAAGGCTATGCGAAAAAAGGTTAGAAGGTTGATTGTTGTTGGGTGCATTGATAGGTTTTCCATGTTCGACAAAATAGGTATTCAAACCGAGGAAAAATATCTTCAGTGACCACTCACACAACCAAATCAAATTTCAACACACCGATGTTCTTACATGGTAAAATCCTTCCTGGGAAACATCCATGGCCCCATCCAACGCGACCACTTGAAGCATTTTATTAATGCAAAAGAAACAAATTACAGAGATATTTACAAGAGAGTTTCTCACAACCTATCATCGATAAACAACTCTCCATGCTCTTTAAATAAAGACCATGTAAAAATCATGTGTTAAACCACTAATCAATGTAGTTTTTGAGATCGAGGAGGATATGAACCATCAGATCACTCTATGTTGGGAACACATGGTTACCATCGGATTACGTAACTACAAATGCATAATAATGCATACTACATAAAAACACTTTTACCTATCAACACATTAGACTAAGTTGATCTTAACTAACTCCTAAGTGTCTAAATATCCCAACATCCACCCTTAAGAACAATTTGGGATATGATTGAAGGGTTTACAAAGGTGACATAATAGGAGAAGGAAGAAGGCATTATATTCTATCCCCCCTTAATGAAAACTTCCTCAACTCCTAACATAAACCAAAGTTTGTAAAAAATTGCTTTTATAAGAGACTTTGTGAGTATGTCAACAACTTGATATATTGTAGGGAAAAAGACAACTTCAATAACTCAATTGTGAATGAGATTTCAAATGAAGTGCACATATAGCTCGATGTGATTGTTGCACTGATGTTGAACTGGGTCTTTGGCGAGCTTGATGGAACTATGATCCTCGCACCAGAGGGTTGTTAATTGATGTTGTTGAAATCCAAACTCTGAAAGGAGATGTTGAAGCCACAAGGCTTATTGACTTGCATTAATTGTTATTTGGTAATCTACATATGCTAAATAAAGATTAATAGCCTATTGTTTCTTATAGGCCCAAGCGACAGATCCTAAAACAAGGCTGAAAACATAACCCACAATAGACTTTTGATCATCAGGGTCATCAACCCAATCTAAATCAGTGAAACCAACCAATAAAGGAGTACCCTCGAGTTGTAATGTATACTGAACTAAACTATACCCCCAACATACCAAAGTAAACAAACTTACCAACTTGACAAGAAATGTGACCTCAAAACGAGAACTCTAGTGTAAAAAACCCATATTTTGTGTCAAAAACACCAAAATCAACCTTCGTTTCAAAAAATGGTGTTATCGGTAGCACCCATTTTTTTACAGGGTGGTTAAAATTGTGACTTGCTTGAAATCATTGCCTTGACATCCAATATCCTTAAAATTGCATTGCAGAAAATTGACCCTCAAATCAAAAAGTGATGCTACGGATAGAGCCCTTTTTATTTTTGGAGTTAAAATTATGACTTAATTGAAATAGTAGCCGCAATCAATGGTATTATCACGAACAAAAAACTTCTTGGAAGCTGGGGTTTGGAGCAAATGCAAGCTAGGGTTTGGCAATCGTGGCCACAACAGAGGACAACATGAGTACCAAAGGGGGCAGTAATGGAACCCCCTCACACAAGCAGGTAGTGGTAGACAAGGGGAAAGGACCATTAGGTGTAGGTTTCAAGGCACCAATGACAAGCACCTCAGGATCAGAACCATAAAATATTCAGGAAAGAAACCAAGGAAAAAGAAATCGCATAGGGGAATAAGCCAGATAAACTCTGAATGCTACGCAAGAAATGACGAGCCCCAATGGGGCAGAAGGGCGCAACCCATGTAAACCCAAAAAAATAATGATACCCAAGGTAATACTAGAAGATCCACAAACACAACTCTACAGGGACCAGATGAAGAGGCATGCGCTAATCTACAAGTTTATGGGTTTGTGGCCCACAGAAAGAACACTGTGCAACTGAATTAAATATCAATGGAAGCCAAGAGGAGAAGTGGAACTCCACCTTGGCTCAAAAGGCTTCTTCATAAGAATATTCATGAACCTGGAAGATAGGGATAAGGTATTTGAGGGGGGGGCATACTTCCACACCTCAACAAGAATGTACATGCAACCATGGAAGGAAAACTTCTCCCTAGAGAAAGAAACTTTAAAAAATGTACCTGTCTGGCTAAGACTTTACTCCTTGCCATTAGATTACTGGCTACCTTCCACCTTCTAAGCAATAGGGAACAAATTAGGAAAATATGTGAAGACATCATAAGCAACCCTAAAAGGGATATATACATCCTATGCAAGAATCTGCATAGAGATGGATGTGTCGGGGGCACTCCCAGAATCCATAAGCATGGAATTCAGGGATGAGGAATGGATACAAAAAAATGACTACAAGAATATCCCCTTCATATGGAGAATATGTCACAAACATGGAAACCTAATCAGAGAATGCCCTCTCATTAAAAAATAAGAAGCAGAAAACACCAAACTACAACAGGATGAGGATGGGTTTATAAAACCGAACCACCGAAACAGAGCTAACAAGAAACAAAGTAAAACCCCAACAATGGGCAATACAGAGGCTAGGAATAGAACAAAAGGATGGGATAATACCAACAAAGGGGAAGAAGGAGGAAAGGAAAAGGAAAAACATAAAGAAGCCAGGGAACAAGCAGGAAATGAGTACACAGATAGCCCAAGAAATAAGATGGAACATGGGGGTAGCGCAACTCCTATGGATGAAGAAACCAGAGATTCCAACACCGCCATGCAAGAGGCATACAAAGACGCGGAAATGACTCCAAGCGATGTAGGAATGGAATATCTTGATCTTAGAAACATTGTGGAAAGGGAAGGGATAGATCTCTCGAAGATATTGGAGCAATGGAAAAGGAAAGGCATAGACAATGTACGAGTGGAGAAACCAGACCACATCCAATACATGTTCCTCCTAAGGGAGGAAGCCAAATCCATAGGGCTCAAGCGCACACATGGGGAGATAGGAAAACTAGGAATCAAAGAAAGTGAGGGACAACCATAACTCTCACCCAAGCAGGCGAGAAGGGAAAAAGGCAGAAAATCAAACAGTGTAGCCCTACAGAAACTAGGAGCTCTGCTGATAAACTTAGGTAAGATCAAAAATCTCTTTCCCAACTCCCCCACATATGTTTAAATGAAGATTATAAAATGGAATATAAGAGGCCCAAACAACCCATGAAAGAAAAGAATCCTTAAAAATAGACTTAGGAAGGAACAACCAGACCTCTGTTTCATCCAAGAGACGAAATGCACTATAGACAAAATGGAAACAATCAACAAAAAACAATGGAGCAAGTACAAGATGTTGGTTGTCGAAGGACAACAGATGGCAGGAGGTTTTCTCAGCTTTTGGAACCCATACGTGATGAACCTAATAACATCTAAAGCTTCCAGGAACATACTTTCGGTTAACATGCAAATCATTGGTAACACGAAGATGATTATGTGCACTAATGTGTATGGACCCCATATGTTAGAGGAAAAGAGAAGAATGCTTCTAGACCTAGAAGACCTAAAATCCTTCTCCAACAACCTCCACTTGATCCTGGTAGGGGACTTCAACATCATCATGTCACTTGTGGAGAAAAAAGGATGCACCAGGAGATTGGATAGAGATGCAAAAGATTTTTCAACGTTCATAGACACAACGAAGATGGTGGACATTAGAATCAATAATGGACAGTTCACCTGGAACAATAAATGGATAAATAAACATCAGGTAGCAACAAGAATAGACAGATTCTTGGTGTCAGAGTCCATAATTATGCAGGGGGTAACCTTATAATGAAACATCCTTCCCTAGGGGGGTTCTAATCACTGGCCAGTCCAACTAGAAGTAGACTTCCAAACCTCCCCGAAGAATAGACCCTTCAGATTTTAGAAATTCTCGATCGAACACCCCACCTTCAAGGAGAACATCAACCGGTGGTGGCGAGAAGATCAACTGGAGCAAGGGACAAGGATGTTCAAACTCTATAAGAAACTAAAGTACATCAAATATAAGCTCAAGGAGTGGAACACGGAAATATTTGGAAACATAAACCAAGAGAAAAAAAAGATTGAAGACATAATGAGAAAACTCCAAGAAATATGCATAGCAGAGGGCTATATAGAGGATCGAAAAAATGAAGAGATCCAAATGACCCAGGAATGGGAAGCAAGATGCTAGCAGGAAGAAATTATATGGCACCAAAAGTCTCAAATCAGATGGATAAAGGAAGGAGAGTGGAACACCAAGTTTTTTCATAGACCAACCATTTCTAGAAGGGCCCACAACAAAATCCTGAAAATTAAGGATCAGGATGGGATCGAGAGAGAATCCCACAAGGAGATTGAAAATACTCTAGTAAGTCACTTCCATGGGATATCCCAGGAATCCAAAAAAGACCGAACGGAGGCCATCTAAAGGATAACTCATCACATCCCTCGTCTAGTCACCGAGGAAGAAAATAAGAACCTAAATAAACCCATCGCTAAGGAGGATATTGATCAAGTGATCCAGGATATGCCCAATGGGAAATCCCTAGGTCAGATGGTTTCACAGTGGAATTCTTCAAAGCCTGTTGAGAAGTGGTCAAACATGATGTTTATAAGGTGGTGGAGGACTCTAGATGGTCGGCCTCCATCCTAAAAGCGCTAAATGCCACAATGATTACTCTAATCCCCAAAGAAAATGAAGCAAAGACCCCTGACCGGTACAAACCCATAGCTTTATGCAATGTGGTTTACAAGATAATTTCCAAAGTCATAGCCAATAGATTGAAACCCCTCCTACCCACACTAATTTCACAAAAATAGGCGGGCTTTGTGGAAGGACGCCAAATCATGGACAACATCATCCATGCCCATGAGCTAATCCACACCTTCAAAATCCAGAGGAGAGGGGGGATGATAATACAAATTGACCTAGCGAAAGCCTATGAAAAAATTAGCCGGCACTACATGGTCAAGACTCTGGAATCCTTTGGCTTCACCCAACATTGGATCAGATGGATTGTCATCCTAGTCTCAACGACAAGTTACTCACTCCTAATAAATGGAGCCCCAACCAAACCCTTCTATCCTACTAGAGGCATCAGACAAGGAGACCCGCTATCCCCCTTCTTGTTCATCCTAATGATGGAAGGTCTCAATCGAACCATAAAAAGAGAAACAACAACAGGAGAAATAACAAACATCAAACCTTTTGAAAACTTCCCTACTTCCACACACCAACAGTTCGTGGGTGACACCTTACTCCATGGAACACCC
>JZKD02S1999897.1:2008509-2034212 GCA_000966675.3 Picea glauca
CGTCCAAGTGTGTCACTGTGGGGTGCGCCTATTATTTTCATATGAAAGAAGGATGGATCATGGAGGCTCTGCATTGACTATCGTCAATTGAACAAGGCAACGATCAAGAATCAATCTTCCACACACCAACAGTTCGTGGGTGACACCTTACTCCATGGAACACCCATGGTCAAGGAAGAAAAATCCTATAAAAGAATCTTAGAAGAGTTTAGGAAGCCTCAGGAGTCAATATCAATCATTCCAAATCTATGATCTACTTCTTCAACACCAACCCTGCAATCTAAAGAAACCTGGCAAATATTTTGGGGTTTGAACGTAAAACACTCCCAACCAAATACTTGGGCATCCCCCTGACGGACAGAGCATACAAAATGGAAACATGGGAAGGAGTGATCAACAAGCTACAGGAGAGGGTGAAAAATTGGATGTACAGATCCCTCAACCTAGCGAGGAGACTTATATTGACCAAGATGGTTCTCCAAGCAATTCCAACCTATATGATGTCTGTATTTCCTGCCCCTAAAGGAATACTACAAAAAATAAGAACCATACAAAGGGAATTCCTATGGCGAGGAGAAGAAACAAAGAAAAAATGGGCCCTAGTGGCCTAGGAGAAGGTTTGAAAACAAAAAATGCAAAGGAGGACTAGGGCTACAAGACCCACAAGTAACCAACGAAACCTATGGGGAAAAACTCTGGTGGCGATGGGTCAAAGAAACATCTACCACGTGGGAAAACCTCTGGAAGGCCAAGTATGCCCTGAACATAAATGACCATGACCAAATTCATTTTATGGGAACAAGGGAGGGATTATCCATCTAGAATCTAGCTTGGCGCAACAATACTTAGATCCAGAGACACAGCTTTTGGGAAGTGAGGAATGGTAAAACAACCGGATTCTGGGCGGATTCTTGGCAACAGGAACCCGGAATGGAAAATCCAAATAGGGAGGAACTCCAACAGGACATGACCGCACAAGGAAAAACCAAAGTCCACCACTACTGGAAACAAGAAACATATCACAATAGATGGCTTATCTGGGACAATCTCAATTCACAAAATAGAGACCGGACCGCAACAATCACGAAAGAGGTCGAGGAGGAACTGTGGAAAAGGAAAATTGCAGTCTCGGAAGAAGAGGACCAATTAAGATAGGGCCAAAAAAATGGCGGGGAATTAAAATTGAAAGAAGCCCGACATTACATCGCAGACCAGGACCAAGAAGATCCAACGCAACAATGGGATAAGATTTGGAACAACCCCCAGTGGCCAATTTTTTTTTTTTCCAAAGGGTTAGTACTTCACAACCGAATTCTAACCCGGGAAAACCTAAGGAAAATGGGCTTCATAGGCCTGTCACGATGCCACCTCTGTCAAGCTAAGGAAGAAACAACGAATCATCTCCTTGATGAATGTAACTACACAACAAGGATCTGGGAATGGGTGGCATGTATCTTTCAAGAGTCCAATAGGACCCGAGGTAACATCTTTGCAACCATCAACAACTGGAATGAGAGTTACAATGAAAATGAAGAGGTGAACCTCTGTTGGATTCTCATTCCGGGGATGATCATATGGGAAATATGGAAAGAAAGGAACCGACGCATCTTCAGGAATGAAAGCCTTCAGGAAGGGAAATTCAAGGAAAAAAACAAGAGAAACAGTTCAGAGCCACAACTACCAGACTGGAAAAGCACAACTCGTAGGCCAGGACTCCTGAGTCCTAGAATTTCACCTAAAATATGGGCTCAACTGCACACAAGTAAGTCAACCACTGCAACTCCAAGTAGGTGAGCGCAACTAGAATCACCCTCCAGTAGGGTCCCTCAAGTTGAATTTCAATGGGGCGGTAAAAGGAAACCCATGCATGATAGGAATGGGAGCAGTAATCAGGGGTAGTGGCGGCAATATAATCCAGTTGTACGCTGGGAGTATGGGAAATTAAACCAACAACGCAACAAAATTTAGAGCCCTAGAGATCGACCTTTATATTCTAAGCAGTGAAAGGATGAAAAACACTATTGTGGAAGGTGATTCCACTCTGGTAATCAACACGATGAAGAGACTCCAAAATGGCACCAGAGTGGGAAAAGTTCAAAGGCACTGGCGCTTGGCACACTCCCTGCAAAAAATTCAGGAGAATATACAAATGATGAACACAGTGGAGTTGCACTGGGTATGTAGGTCAACGAATGGGCTAACAGATAGAATCACTAACGAAGGGGTTAGTAAGGAAGGACCAGAGCTAGACACTACCTGGAGCAACATCCTGAATGGTAACTTGAGAACAGACTACATACAACTAGCGATAAAATACCGTGATGGCAGCTTAAGTAAGGAAGGTCACATCGAGGAGGGAGGCACAAGGCAAATTGGCGGGCACGAAGGATCCAGGCAGAATCTCCTACCCAACTCTCGACCACAACTTACAATGCAGGCTCAGACCACACAATAGACGAGGGTACGACACTAAGGTCACATCAATAGGAAGAGGTGCAGGCTTAGTGCGTGGGAAATCATAGATGGTAATAAGAAGGTCCCCAATGATATAGGAAAAAAGGTGTTACCATGGATCAGTATGGATACACCTTACCCAATCACAGGTACGGGGAGTGGCACAGTTGGTTATACAACGAGAAGGGGCAAGGGCTGGCGCAGAGATAACGACCGTGTCATCATGATCACACATACCGAGACATGGAAAAAGGATGGGAAGGTTCACCTCTACGGGTAGATCATGATTCCTAAGACGATTCCGTAGAAGGGGAAATACCATAAGAGAAGAAGCACCAGGAATAGATGCAGACAGGAAAAGCACAACTGCAGGAGCTACTACAAAAACAAGGGTTGGGAAAGAAGGAACCCCTGTGTAGATAGGAATAGGAGGTGAATTCAAGGAAAAAACTGCCACAAGTCAGCTGGGATGGTGCATATGAAGAGAACACACAGCAAAAGAAACCCCTAGAGGAAAGAACCTCCGAAAAGCCTTAGGATGGTTTCAAGGATGAAGCAAGCGGCCAGAGACACCAATGAAAACTTTCATACGCTGGTCAAACCGAAGGGAAAACCGACCATCACCCGGTGGGAGAAGCAAATCAATGCTAAATGCAAGGGAAAATCTTGGGAGGAACTGATTCAAGAAGCAGACCAGATAATGGACCCAGGGGCCATGCAGCCCAGAGAAACTCTCTACCACAAAACGGTGGAGATGGCATGGAGAACAAAGATGTTAATAGGAAAAGTGAGTTAAAAAAGAAAAGATGTCAGCCTGAAGGATAACAAGGACCACAAAAAAATGCAAAAAGAAATATTGAGTTACCTCAGCAACCCAAAATGGCTTGTTGAGGACCAGAAGGACTAGAAAGAGAATATGGAGTGACTGGCAGCCCAATTCCACCTATACTTGTGCTACGTCCATCACATGGATATCACGCCAGCTGACGGGAATGGAGCACCAACTCGTATAAAAAAGACTCGCACGGTGGTCCAAAAGGAGGAGAACAAGGACAGGGAAGATGAAGGAAAGAAGCATATCATCATCCTGGACTAGTGCCTGGTTAGCTAGTGGTCAAGTCATGTTGCTCAACGTAGGGTCAGTCTTAATTTCTATGTTGTGTTTTTTTACATTCTCGTTTTGTTTAGCTTGTCAAAAACTAGATATGGTAGGACTGGGCTGGTTTCCCAAGGTGGCGGTCCAACCATACCCCTCTGCTATCTCAGAAAACGCAACTCTGGAACCCCTCGGCTGGTTTCCTTTTTGGCAGATTAGGGAGTCCCCCTTTTTGTATCATAACCTTTTTTAGTAATACAGGTACTTAAACTCACTTATAAAAAAATGGTATTATCATGAATAAATCACTTCAAATTAGCTTCTAAATTGAAAAGTGGTATTTTAATTATTAATGAATTTTATTTTATTTTTTAAATTTACATTAAAAAAAAAAAACACTCCACTTACATGTTTCTTTTTTAATTTAAAGAAAAAAAAACACATTTTTCTTTTTTTTTTAAGATAAAAACAACACATTTTTCTATAAAAAAAATCAATTTTTTTAATTTAAAAAAAATAAAATGAAAAATTGTCTTGTTTAATGAAAATACACATTTCTTTAAATGAAAAGGGTTTTTTTAATGATATTCATTGGTCCCTAAAGTTGCACTTGACTGTGAGAGGGCAAGCTAGGGCATCATCAAGTTATTGCAATGGTATTTATGAAGGGTTTTTGAATAGGTTTTTAGAAAATGGTTGAAAGTTGGCTCAAGGATTCAATAAAACATATAACTCAATGTAAACGCAAGTAAACATCCCAATGGCTTAGTAAATGGTAGACACTTTAACAGATCATATGGTAAGGTAAATAAAACAAAGAAGATATGTGAGTATCTAGTTTGTCAACTCACACATGGATTTCTCATTTCAAAATATCATTAAGAAACAAAAACATGTACTTGAAAACAATCTTAATTATGAACACAAACACTAAAGTTTTCACTGTGTTACTCATAATCAAGAAATCATATGCATTGCAGAAGAATAAATGTATTCAAGTAAGAAAAGAAACAGATCAAGATATGAAAAGAAGATCTGACCATCAACATGCCTTTTCCATTTAGTGCCAATATGAAATACAGTGAAGTCTTTACAAAAAACGATCCTTGAATGCCCAACTAATCCCCCCTCATACAGTCTTTACAGTTTCTTTTTAAAGCACATAGATTACTCCTGTAAATCCTATTTTTTAGATAACATATTTGCAACAGGATCATATCAATGGACTATTTCCTAGGAGATAAAAGCTCATACGAGCACTTCCAAAGCCTATAATGTAGTAGACTCAACAACGAATCTGAATATAGATAATGAGACAACTTGATAAGCTTTGCAAATCCCATAAAAAGATGAATACTATCTCCCTGAGTTGGTTCATCCGAAATACCAAAAAGTTCCATTTGAACGAAGTATTAAGAACAAAAATGCTCATCTTTACTAGATTGGTAACATCATTGTGTAATCAAAATTGAAGAAGATTTTCCTTGGATTGTCATGGTATGATAACTGCAGAAGCTCTGGTGTCTCTATGTTTGAGCTTAGTTGTTAGCACAACATTATGTCAATATAATCTTATATTGGATTCTCTTACCTCTTTTAGCAATGCCTTCTTCTCTTTCGTCTTCCTTTTGAAATCTTGTATCTTTTCTTGTTGTTTAGCATTCCATTGCTCAACAAAGGATTTTTCTTTCTTCAATTTCTTAATCATACTCTGCATCTCCTTTACTCTGTCATTTTCTTTCCTTGCTTCCACCTTGAATTCTGGATATTCTTCTACTAGGGCAGGTAAGTTCATATTTATTGAAGCTTGGGGTTTTCTTAGTTTAATTACATATTTTGAAGATATCCCAATACTAAGGTCCTCTTCTTATGTTCTTTCTGAGTCTCTAGTTTTTGGAAGATCTTGCAACTGGGCTATTTATGGAAAAGATCATTTTTCTCATCATTAATTGTGTTTGTTCCTTTGAATGCAGATTCATATACTAAAGTTGACTTTGTAGTTTCCCTGGTCATAGGTCGCCTTGATTATTGTGCAATCTGTTTTACATTTTCACATTTCTTCTTATGTTCTTCATATTCCTTCTCCGACCTATGTAAAGAAGATGCCAAAGCCTGTTTTTTTATTTCTTTCTTGGAATCTTCTAAATTGTCTTCTATGATTATGAGGTTTTCCTTCTTGATAGAAGGATGAAACATGACTTTAGAATTCAGTCTGAAATTGTTTGCAAATCTGGTAGAATTTCTTCTAGGATATTTAGGTACAAGTGTCTTTTTCTTACTTTGTTTCTTACCTTTTGCAGTCTTCTTGCCTATAGGTTGTTTCTTTTGTTCAGCTAGACTTTGAACTGGACTTGTGATGTAATATTAAGGTTCGTCAAATTCCCTTTTTATATCTGGATCAAAATGGATATCAGTCCCTTCATCCATTTTAAGTTTCTTACCTCGACTAGTGCCTTTCTCATTAAGTTTACCCATAGGAAAATCACCAATACCTTGTTGTGTTTGTAATTTTCTCTTGCCAACACGAGTTACCTTGGTTGCAGGGGGATTTTCTTTCATCAAAACCTCAGTAGCTTGAGAGGTTTGTTTCTCTTTTACAAGTTTCCTCTCCTTGAAATTTTTAGACTTAGTTTCCTATAGATTAGGTTTTAATGACTAGATTAACTAGTCCCAAGACCTCTGAACTTCATTTAAGGAAAATACTACCATCATTTTGATCAACCCTTGATGAAAAACACTATTTTTTGCGGTTATAGGATGTGACTGAATCCTCTTAGACATCTTAGATAAATGTTTTAATAATAAATAAGGTAAGTTAAGAGGGTAATCACCATTTACATGGATCAATAGTCTAATATGATAAAGATGGACCAAAGAAAATCTACCTTCACATGTAATGTACCTATGGATAATCAATAGAGCAGTGTGCCATTCTTTTCTCACCCAGTTGTATGGGATACCCTGGATCCAATTAGGGTTTTTCTTTTCTGGAATTAAAAACTGATTTACAAACTCCATAACTACATTTTCTTTCTTCCACCATCTTTCCCCATATACTGGTAACCTGCAAGATTTAGCTATGGAATGCTTTGTCACATGCATGAGAATCTTACCAATTATAGATTCGAAACCATCGAATTTATGTGTAAATGTCATAGAAATATGCTCGTCATGACCCTGGAATGTTGAGAAGAAGTTGAACCAACCAACATCCTTAAATGTTTGTGCCATATGATGAAATGCTCTGAGAAATTTTGTCCCTTATGGCTCCAATCTGGTTATCTGAACACTCTTTTTTGTTGGTTGTGGAGCCTGATTATATTCCTGATTCAGAGGTCCTTGCTTTCAGCCGTGTTTATTCCCCATGAAGTATTTACATCCCAGAAGTATGTACACTCTTCCATGCGGGGGGGTGCAGAGGGGGGGTACCCCCTCTGCGGGGTCCGGGGGAAAGCAGGCCCCCAACTGGGGTTCGGGGGCGAAGCCCCCGAAGAAAAAATTGCCTTGTAAAAGTATATTGTAATTTCAATGTAAATTTGGACCGTTCATTATAAGGTCACAGATCTAACAGTAGAGTTTATGTTAGGGTTTTTTTTCCCTAGAAGGCAACCCTCTTTTATGAGGGAAATGTATTGCGGCTATGGATGATGGTGAATATTGTATTCTGAGAGAGGAAACTGTGAGAGAAAGAAGAGGAAGTTACAACGGGTTTTGTTGTAGGTTGTATCGCTTCATTTGTTGGATAATAATAAAGGAAGGACCTAGCAATTTCTTTGGTGGACGTAGCCCACACTGGGTGAACCACGTAAATCTGTGTCTCTCTTGTATTGTGTGTCTTCTGTGTTTTGTTTCTGCATTTGTTTTATTTTATTGCTCCGCGGTCCTATTTTTCTAACATTTTTGGGTGCCATGACACTGATACAAGGCTGCATAAATTTTCTGAGAATATCAAGGGTTTGATATCCAACTTTCGAGGGTTGTTGAAAACTGAGAGTTATCTATTTACCTACAAATCATGTGTAGAGTGATAGACATACTAAAATAGGTAGATTATGATTTCATTCATATGTAATAATAATCGGGCATGTTGATTTTATGTCAAGGTGGTGAGTACAGCCCGATCCTCCGAATTTGGTTGTCATCATAAGAATAACAACCTGAAATAGATCATATAAAGATGTTTAGATACTCTAATAAGGATTTTTAACGTCAAAACATGATCTAGGTAAGGTGGCGCATGCAGAAAAATCATTACTCCCGACGCTGCAAGAATAAAACTATTCTTGTAGCCCCCTTTCCAATTTGACAAAATTTGAAAATTCAAATGAGGAAAGGACAAGTGATGTGATAGAAATATTTCATATCATGTAATAATATTTGAAAACTTAAAAAGATTTAAAATGTGCATAAAAATATTTAAAATAAGCTTTCAAGCCAAGAAGGGAAAAACACAATTTAACAAAAAATCATGAAAAATGGGTAGAACAAGGACTAAGGACACCCAATCAGTCAAAAACAAGGTTAAGGACTAACACTGGCTCCTTTTGGGGATAAAGTTTCATGATGAAGCTTTAAGAACTATTGACCAATGCCTTCATATCCTTCTTATTCACTTCCTTTCCCTGCCATGTCATTCTTTATTCAAAACCACAAAACCATTAAGAAGCAATTCCATTGGGTATATGGAGTTTATATTTGAGCTCAAAATTAAAACCTATTGTACAAGTTGAACTATTTGACTAATTTAAAATTTTTTTTTTTTTAGGAATCTCCCATTTACTGGGCCTCCTAAAATCTCACTATCATCGAAATCGTGTAAGATAAAGGTATTGTTGTTCATGACCCTGGCTACTTTGAAAGGACCATACCATAATTTTTCAAACTTACCATGTTTAGCTTTGTCCTCTCTTTTAGCATCCCCTCTCAATACAAGATCTCCCTCTTGAAATATATCCTTCTTTGTATTTTTATCAAAAGTTGCTTTGACTTTTCTTTGATGAATAACATCTTTTTGATCTAGCTTTTCTTTAGTTTGTTGAGCCTCTATAATTTGGAAACCTCTCTTGTGAATGTCATTGGGTTCTTATAACTCCTCTTGCAGAAATTTAAGAATAGGTAAACCCAATTGAGTTTGTAAAACAACCTATGTTCCATACACCATTTGGAAAGGGGAAGTTCCAATAGATTTCTTAGTACTGATCCGATCATCCCATAGGGAAAATTTTAATTTTGAATCCCATGACCTTTTTTTTTCTGTAAGTAATTTTTTGATAATCCTTATGAGGATTTTATTGGATGATTCTGCTAACCCATTGCCTTGGGGATATTAAGGAGTGGAATGAACCAATTTAATGTTATATTTATTGCAAAAATCAACCATTGAATTTTATTTGAAATCTTGAGCATTGTCAATAACTAGCTTCTTAGGACAACCAAATCTAGAAAACATATGCTCTTCAAGAAATCCCATGATTACCTTGTCTGTTTCATTTCGGGTTGGGATTTCTTCAATCCAGTTGGCAAAGTAATCTGTGGATGTGAGTATCTATTTATGTTGTCCAGAAGATGAAGGATGGATTTCTCCAATGAAGTTTAGGCCCCATTGTTGAAAAGGTCCATGAGCAATGATGGGTTTTAAAGGTAGAGACACAAGTTTATATTTTCTTGCAAACTTTTGACATGCTTCGCATGCCCTCACTTGAGAAAATATGTCAGAAAACAATACAAGCCAATAGTAGCCTGCTCTTAAAATTTTGAAAGCAACGGCTTTCCAATGGTGATGTCCCCCACAAACTCCCTGGTGTAAATCACAGAAAATTTGTTTTGCTTCCTCTTCATCAACACATCTTAACAAAATTCCATTAGGATCTTTCCAAAACAAGATTTGATCAATAATGAAATATTCATTGATTTCAATTTAAGTGATATGAACTTGGATTTATCTAAATCGGGAGGAAGCTGAAGATTTAGAAGAAAAAATATAATATCTTTATACCATGGTGAGAACAAATATTTGTTGCTTACCTATGAGCTAGTTTCCTCAACCTAAAATGATGAATTATGTTATTTGTTGGAGAAATGATATAATCCTATTTCTTTGCAATTTGAATCTGTCATCAATTTGGAAAGGCCTTATCCTTTTATTAACTAAGTGGGCTTTATGGTCAATTTGTATTCCAGAATTTTAGTTATCCATTTCCCCCTCTTTCCTTCACAATCAAGTTGGACTAAAATTTCTTTAACTGCACTACTTGTAACATATGCAGTAATCTCAGATTGTAGGACATATACCCTAAAATATTTTAAAGCCTTCACCAAAGAATATGCTTGTTTTCCATAATATCATATTTTAGTTCAAAATCCCTGAGAGTCTTGTTGAATTAAGAGACAGGTTGTTCATACCCCTGGTCATTTCTTTGTAAGAGAACAACAACTATAGTGTCTTTAGAGGCAAATGAAAAAATCAAAAACTCCTTAGAGTAATTAGGGTTGATGAGGACATGTGCCTTGATTAAATCCTGCTTAATATTTTCAAATGATTCCTTTGCTTTTGGTATCCATTTTATTTCTTCATCCTTCTTCAACAGATCGGTAATATACTTCACGATTTCTGCAAAATTTGGTATAAATATTCCTAAGAAATTGATTTTAACTAAGAAAGATTGGATAGACTTCTTATTCCTTGGAAAATATATCTATTGAATGGCATTTACCCTTTAATGATCTATTTTGATTCCTTTTGGTGCAACAATATTTCCTAAAAGCTTTCCTTCTTCCATGGCAAAATGCAATTTTTTAGGGTTTAATGATATACCATACCTCGTGCATTTTTCAAATGTTTGCTTCAAGTGTTGCAACTGTTCATCATCAGAGGTTGAGAACACATTAATATCATCAAGATAAATAACCATAAATCTATCTTTCTCACCAACAAATGCAATATCCATAACTCTCTGAAATGGTTCTCTTGCATTCATTAATCCAAAAGGCATCTTTTGATACATGAAAGTTCCCCAGAGAGTGGTAAAAGTTGTCTTCTTCTTATCTTCTTCCATCACTGATATCTGATTATACCCTAAATACCATCAATCATAGAAATTATTTTTTCCCCTAATACTCTTTGTAGAATATGATCCATTTTAGGTAATGAATAATTGTCCTTTAGAGAACATCTGTTCAGATTTATGAAGTCTACACAAAGCCTTATCTCTCCATTGTTTTTCCTAATAGGTACTAAATTAGCTACCCATTATGAGTATCTCAATGGTACTATAATTTTAGCATCCAACAACCTTCTCAGTTCTTTTTCAATTATAGGTAGCAACAATGTATTGAATTGTCTAGATTTCTGCTTAAAAGATTTGAAACTAGGCTTTAAAGGAATCGTGTTTTGCATAATCTCTGTATCAAAAACCTTAAGGTCTTCATAATAACAGGAAAAAACATCTAAGAACTATTTCATCAAATTGGCATACATGTCTCTCTATTTTTCTGGGATTTGAAAAACAGAGAGACATGTATGAGGTCTTAGGCCTATCTTCAATATGAGGTCCAATGTTTACGGTAGGGTTTTCATATTCAAGATTCATAGTATCTGAAAAAGTAACATGAGAAGGAGGTTGTAATGCTTTGAGAACAAATTTTCTAAAAGCATCAATTTTCATCAATTATACCAAAGGTATGGGGATTTTAATTTTATTAATTTTATTTTCCAAACTGAAAGAAGAAACTGGCTTCTCAGTTTCCTTCAACTTTGTAGTGCTAACCTTGACAGGTTGATTTTGTTGTTGATCAATTTTAAACATTAAACTTTCTTTACTGACCCCTGATTTAACTGGAGCATTAGTCTTTTTAGTTGGAACAAATATATCCACCTTTGGTGTATTTGAACTGGACCTAAGATCACATTTTTTTTGGATAATTTCTTCAGCATCCTCTTCCTCAAACTGATTTAGTATAAGAGCATCCTCATATTCTTGTTGTGTCAAATGAGTGGGAGGTAATTATGTATCATTTAAATGCACTGGAGAATCTTCGTCAGTGTCATCAATTTCTTCAACTTCTTCTACTGCATTATTTTGAAAAGGAGGCAAAACTTTCTGATCTTCTTGATTTTTCCTTTCTCTGGGAAAAATTTGAGGGACATTGTTAGGCCTCCTGAATTGGCTAGGATTTTTGTATCCACCTTCCTGTGTAGGTTTGCTGGTTTTTTTTGTTTCCATCTCCAACCTGTCCATTTCAAATGTCAAGGTTTTCAACATTTTAGCCATTTCATCCATCTTAGAATCAAATGTTGTATGAGAAGAAGAAGGGAGTTCTTCTCTCTATTTTTTTTTGTCTCTATCACCTCTAGACTTCAATTTCTCTGTTGCTAGTATGTTAGATTCTACTTCAATGGTTGCTTCCTGCATCAGACTCAGAGTAGAAAACCTTCTTTCTCTCAACAACAGATAAAACTCAGCATCAAAGGAATTGGAAAAAGTAATTTTGGTTGATGTTTCTCTGGGTCTGATTTCATCTGGAATTTTACTATACATTTTATTATATCTTTTGGTAAAATCAGATATAGATTCTCCTTGTTTTCTTTTCAAAGCACCAAACTCAGTGATATAATACAAGTAGTCTTTCTTATCTCCCTAGAGTCTTAAAAAGGTATCATCCAGTGCATCAATATCATCAATTGAATTGGGAGGCATGTTTCTAAACCATTTCCTTGCCTCTCCATCTAAACTCTGCACAAAAAGTCTCATCCAAACATCAGCATGCTCCACATTAAAATTATTTGCAAAACTATAGAAAGAGTTTAAGTTTTCTTCAATAGTAACTTCTCCCTCTCCATTGAATCTTGGCAAATACTTCATATAATCATTAGGTGGGAAGGCATACATAACTTGTGGTAAATTTAATGGTGCATATATGGTTGCAACAATTGCATCCATCCTATTCACAACCATATTTATCACAATGGGTGTTTGAATTGTAGGAGTGGGCATAAATGGTGATGTAGAAAGAGAAATAGTTCCTTGGGTGGAACAACTTAATTGGGATGATATAATTTTTTTATCTTCAACTAAAGAAATCATAGGTTTCTTATCTAAACCATAATAGGTTGAAGATTCTAGAAACAAAGGATTTTCAAAGGAACAATAATGTGGTTTAACCTCTTCAGAAGAACTAGATTGGGGTGATGATGAGAGTGTATCTGGTTCACTTTTAATATCTTTGGGAAAGTCTCTCAAGGATTCAGCTATAAATAAAGTATTTGTCTGTTCTTCTTCAATGAGCTCAACAAACAATTTTCATTGATCTAAATTCAATTCTGAGATAGTTGAAGGAAAAGAAATAGTTGAAGGTTCAACAATAGGCTTTGTTTCACTCTCAGGAATAATTTATTCAATTGGAAGGATATTGACAGTTTCATAAGAATGTCCTTGAGTACTTGTAGAAGAAAATTTTTCTTTTGAAAGAGAAGACACTCTAGGGGTATTTTTAGTTTTTCTTAATAAATTTTCAGGATCTGACACTGCTGCAATAGGCTTAGGATCTGGGGTTTTTCTGGTCACTTGTTTCTTTGTATATGATGATGAAGTTGGAGGAGTTTTAAGTTCTCTTCCTTCTCTTTTAGAAGCCATAATTACTGCAGAGGAGTCGTCAGGTGAAAAGTACATAGTCTCATGTAATTTTCTAAATTCTTGTCCACCATCAAGATTTAGATCTGATCTTGTCGTTCTCCCAGGGAAATATCTTCGTTCCTTTGTCCATGACAATGGCGCCAAAAGATGTTAGTCCCTAAAGTTTCACTTTATTGTGAGAGGGAAAGATAAGGCATCATCAAGTTATTGCAATGGTACTTATGAAGGGTTTTTGAATAGGTTTTTAGAAAATGGTTAAAAGTTGGCTCAAGTATTCAATAAAACATATAACTCAATGTAAAAGCAAGTAAACATCCCACTGGATTAGTAAATGATAGACACTTTAAAATATCGAATGCTAAGGTAAATAAAGAAAGGAAGATATGTGCATATCTAGTTTGTCAACTCACACATGGATTTCTCATTTCAAAATATCATTAAGAAACAAAAACATGTACTTGAAAACAATCTTAATTATGAGAAAAAAACATTAAATGTTTTACTGTGTTACTCACAATCAAGAAATCATATGCATTGCAATAAAATAAATGTATTCAAGTAAGAAAATAAATAGATAAAGATATGAAAATAAGATCTGACCATCAACATGCCTTTTCCATTTAGTGCCAATATGAAATATAGTCTTGTCTTACAGTGGAGTCTTTACAAAAAAAGGTCCTCGATTGCCCAACTAATCCCCCCTCGTATAGTCTTTACAATGTCTTTTTAAATCACACAGATTACTCCTGTAGATCCTATTTTTTAGATTACAGTTTTGCAACAGGATCATATCAATGGACTATTTTCTAGGAGATAAAAGCTCATATGAGCACTTCTAAAGCCTATAATGTAGTAGGCTCAGCAACCAATCCGAATATAGATAATGAGACATATTGATAAGCTTTGCAGATCCCATAAAAATATTAATACTATATCGCGGAGCTGGTTCATCTGAAATACCAAAAAGTTCCATTTGAACAAAGTTTTAAGAACAAAAATTCTCATCTTTACTATATTGGTAACATCATTGAGTAATCAAAACTGAAGCTGATTTTCCTTAGATTCTCATGGTATGATAACTACAGAAGCTCTGGTGTCTCTCTGTTCGAGCTTAGTTGTTAGTACAACATTATGCCAATACAATATTATGCTGGATTCTCTTACCTCTTTTAGCAATGCCTTCTGCTCTTTCCTTTTCCTTTTGAAGTATTGTATATTTTCTTTCTATTTAGCATTGCATTTCTCAACAAAGGATTTTTATTTCTTCAATTTCTTAATCATACTCTGCAAATCCTTTACTCTATCCTTTTCTTTCCTTGCTTCCACCTTGAATTTTGGATATTCTTCTACTAGGACAGGTATGTTCAGATCTATTGAATCTTGGGGTTTCCTTAGTTTAATTACATATTTTGAATATAGCCTAGTACTAAGGTCCTCTTCTTCTGTGATTTCTCAGTCTCTAGTTTCTGGAAGATCTTGTAGCTAGTCTATTTATGGAAAAATATCATTTTTCTCATCATTAATTGTGTCTGTGCCTTTGAATGTAGATTCAGATACTGAAGCTGAATTTGTAGTTGCACTGGTCATATGTCGCCTTGAGTACTATGCAATGTATTTTCCCTTTTCACATTTCTTCTTCTGTTCTTCAGATTCCTTCTCTGATCTATGTGAAGAAGATGCCAAACCCTATTTTTTTTATTTCTTTCTTGGAATCTTCTGAATTGTCTTCTATGATTATGAGGTTTTCCTTCTTTATAGAAGGATGAAACATGGATTTAGAAGTCAGTCTAAACTTGTTTGCAGCTCTGGTAGAATTTCTTCTAGGATATTTAGGTACATGTGTATTTTTCTTACTCTGTTTCTTACCTTTTGCATTCTTCTATCTTGTAGTTTGTTTCTTCTGTTTAGTTGGACTTTGAATTGGAATTGTGATGTAATTTTCAAGTTCATCAAATTCCCTTTTTATATCTGGATCAAAATGGATATCAGTCTCTTCATCCATTTTAAGTTTCTTACCTCGACTCGTAGTGCCTTTCTCATTAAGTTTACCCATAGTAAAATCACGAATACCTTGTTGTGTTTGTAATTTTCTCTTGCCATCATGAGTTACCCTAGTTGCAGAGGAATTTTCTTTCATCAAAACCTCAATAGCTTGAGAGGTCTGTTTCTCTTTTACATGTTTCTTCTGCTTGACAATTTTAGAATTAGTTTCCTGTAGATTAGGTTTTAATGATTGGATTAACCAGGCCCAAGAACTATGAAATTCATTTAAGGAAAAGACTACCATCATTTTGATCAACCCTTGATGAAAAAGACTATTTTTTGTGGTTGCATGATGTGATTGAATCCTCTTAGACATCTTAGATAAAAAAAATAAAAAAAAATAAGGTAAGTTAAGAGGGTAATCACCATTTACATGGATCAATGGTCTAATATGATAGATATGGACCAAAGAAAATCCACCTTCACATGTAATGTACCTGTGGATAATCAACATAGCAATGTGTCATTATTTCCTCACCCAACTATGTGGGATACCTTGGCTCCAATTGGGGTTTTTCTTTTCTAGAATTAAAAACTGATTTACAAACTCCATAAATACATTTTATTTCTTCCACCATATTTATCCATATACTGGTAACCTGCAATCTTTAGCTATGGAATGGTCTATCACGTGCATGATAAGTTTACCAACTATAGATTCGAAACCATCGAAATTATGTGTAAATGTCATAGAAAATTTTGTTCCATCTGAGGAAATGCTTCGAGCAATTCTATCCCTTCTGGCTCCAATATGGTTATATGACCAGTCTTTTTAGGCGCCATGGCACTGATACAAGCCTGAAAAACATTTCTGAGAATATCGAGGGTTTGATCTCCATCTTTTGAGGGTTGTTGAAAATTGAGAGTTATATATTTACCTTCAAAGCATGTGTAGAATGATATACATACTAAAATAGGCAGATTATTATTTCATTCATATGGAATAATAATCGGGTGTGTTGATTTGATGTTGAGGTGACGAGTACAACCCGATCCTCTGAATTTAATTGTCATCATAAGAATAAAAACATGAAATAGATCATATAGAGATGTGTAGATCCTATAATAATGTTTTTGAATGTTAGAACATGATCTGGGTAAGGTGGTGCATGCAGAAAAATCATTACTCTCGACATTGCAAAAATAACACTATTCTTGTAGCGCCCTTTCCAATTTGACAAAATTTGAAAATTCAAACGAGGAAAGGACAAGTGATATGATATAAATATTTCATATCATTTCCTAATATTTGAAAACTTAAAAACATTTAAAATGTGCATAAAAAGATTTAAAATAAGCTTTCAAGCCAAGAAGGGAAAAACATAGTTTAACAAAAAATCATGAAAAATGGGTAGAACAGGGACTAATGACACCCAATCAGTCAAAAAAAAGGTTAAGGACTAACAATCTCCATGTCTTTTTCATTTAAATAAATGTGTATTTTCATTAAATAAGACAATTTTTCATTTTTAAAAAAGGGGGTTTTTCATTAAAAAAATGTGTTTTTGTTTTCTTTGAAGAAAAAAGAAACATGTATGTGGAGTTTCTTCTTTCAATTTATTTGTTTTTAATGTAAATTAAAAAAATAAAATAAAATTGATTGATAAATAAAATACAACTTTTCAATTTACAAACTAATCTGAATTTCTTTATTCGTGGCAGCACCAGTGATCGGGGTTACTATTTCAATTAAGTCGCAATTTTAACTCCAAAAATAAGAAGGGTGTTTTCAATAGAATTACTTTTTGATTTGAGGGTCAATTTTCTGCAATGTAATGTTAACAGTATTGATTGGCAATGCAATGATTTCAAGAAAGTCACAATTTTAATCACCCTACAAACATGGGTGCTATCAATATCACCACTTTTTGAAATGGGGGTAAAAAATGTGACCTCTAAAAAACAAGAACTCTGGAGAGTTCTCGTTAAGATGATAACTTTGTCAGTATCCTTTTATCTTCTTTCCAATGTCCTTCATGGAGTGTTTTCATATACGGAGAAGCAATACCAACAAAAAAGGAAATATCAGGACATGTATGAGTCAAATATAAGAGGTTACCATATAACTAATGATACAAAGTGGGATCAACTTTAGGAGAAGTATAGGTGATAGCAAGTTTGAATCCAGACTGGAAGGGAGAGGGGGCTAGTTTAGAATCTTCAATGTGAAAGTGACAAATAATGTCACAAGCATACTTATTCTAGGAAAGAAAAATTCCTTCCTTGGTTTGCAAAACTTGAAGGCTGAGAAAATAGTGAAAATAGCCCAAGTCATTCATTACAAATTTCTTCTTTAGAGTGGTTTTTACATGGTTTAAAAGTTTTAGGTCACTACCAGTGAGGATAAGGTCATCAACATAAAGAATAAATATTATGAGATGGATTCCTACTGTTTTGACATAGACATTAGGGTCAGAATGACATCTAGAAAAGTCATTATCAAGAAGAAAGTAGTCCATTTTGGCATACCAAGATCGAAGACTTTTCTTAATGCCATAAAGAGATTTCTTAAGGAAAAAAAAAAGGCTGAAGTCATTTTGGACATAGCCAGTAGGTTTTTCCATGTAGATTTATTCTTACAAATCCCCGTGAAAGAAGGTGGATTTAACATCCATCTGATGGACATCCCATTTATGTGAGGTATCAAGGGAAAGAATAAGGCAGATGGAATTCATTTTGGCTATGGGGGGGAATGTTTCATTATAGTCAATGCCTTCAACTTGAGAGAATCCTTTGGAAACTAACCAGGACTTATGTCTTTCAACACTTCCATCTGATGCATACTTATTTCTATACACCCATTTACATATGACAATTTTTCTTCCTTTCAGAATAATTACACGATCCCAAGTATTGTTTTCCATTAAAGAAAAATACTCTTCATTCATTGATGTATCCCAATATGGATGACTTGAAGATTATGCAAATGTCTCTGGATCACGAGTCTCTGAAACTTGAGCCAAAAGATAAGAGGCTTACTAGAAATGTGAACGTGTTCGACAATAATATGAAGTATCACCGATAAGATCACTTGTTGCTTCTCGAGTTGAACAAACCCATCAGGGAAGCTATGGTTTTGGTGCAGGTTCATGTTCAATGGATTCATTTTGAGGAATGTGAGCAGGTGGAGGTGAATTTTCATTCTCATTGTTATCATTTGAAGAAGAGGAAATCAAAGTATTAACATAATATGGCACAAACACCAAATATGGCTCGCAGGTCGAAGAAGGAACAAATGTCGAATTAGGCTCGTAGGCTAAGAGATTTTCATCGAATTTAACATCTCTTCTAATAATAATTTCATTAGAATGAGGTTGAAGAAGTTTGTAACTTTTTACATCTTCATAATAACCAAGAAAAGACACTTCTCACTTTTAGGTTGTAAATATTTCCTTTTCTCATTAGGAATGTGAGCCCATGCTACATTGCTAAATTCATAGATGTAGCTTACATCTGGCTTAATTTTATTTCATGCTTCTTCTGGTGTTATATTTTTTAGAGCCTTTGTGGGAGTGTGATTTATTATGTAATTTGCAAAATTAATGACTTCAACCCAATGATTAAGACTTAATCCCTTAGATTGGATCATACACTTAGCCATTTCTTTTAATGTGTGGTTCTTTCTCTCATCAACACCATTTTGTTGTGGTGTATATGGAACAGTGTATTACATTTTGATGCCTTCTGTAGTGCAATAACTTGTAAAATTGGTATTCACATAATCACCTTCATAATTTGTTCTTAACCTTTGGATTTGGTGTCCATATTGTTTTTCTACAAGGAACTTGTAGGCCAAAAACTTGTTAAACACTAAACTATAAATTGTCATGGATATTACATTGGAATAGTTCATCACAACAGATCTAATAAATACTGAAATCTTTACTATTATGGTTATTTTTCCTTCAGATCTTAGAATAATTAGTTATTGATTTTCTACTTATGCATGGAATAGATAAAAATGAAAAAAAAAAGAGAACAACAAAACACAATCACACAATCACACCATCCACAAACAAACATAAGATATGACCCGAGAAACCCAATACGGGAGAAAACCAAGCTAGAAGGTGAAGATGTTATGTTCTTTTTCCTCTAGTAAATAAATGATGCAAGTACAAAGAAAGAGGCACTCTCTGTGGAGTTTCCTTTGACCTATGGTCTGTATGGATGCTACACAATCTATCCTCCAATGTTATGTTCACAGAATACCACTCTCTAATGTTTTTCTCAGCTATGGAACAAGATACAATGCAAAACAATGGAACCCTTCTCCTCCTAATGGCCCAGTAATTAACATAGCTTGATAGCAATCTAGGGATATGTTTTTGACTTCCTCAACCCTCAATTGTGATAGGGTTTTGGACCTTCTAGAATATTCCTTAAGTTACATATGTGGATATCCCCATATGCATGAGTAATGGGGGCTCACATGGCATCCTCTCATACTATGGTGGTCAACTTGGTTGGTAAACTTGTAGGATGCATGGATTTTTCATACGAGCTCTGATTGACACAATTTTTGCATCTTTGGAAAAGTCTTGATGTGTATAATAGTGTCACAGGGTCAGAGACATGTTGGGAAATTTTTAACCCAAAAAAATTTCATTTTATGCCTCAAAATGGTTGCGAAAGGTTCCAGACCCCAATTTTCCAAACTAGGACTTGCCACTAAAATGGCCTTGCAAGTTGATTCCTCCATTTTTCCACTCTAAAATGATCAAGGCATATGGAAAATAATATAATTATCCAATCTAAATCAAACACTTCACTCTTAATTTTTAATAAGTAAAACCAAGTGCATCTAGAGAATCCATTAATGAAAGTTAAGAAACACTTGCACCTAGAAAAGGAAGGAGAACAAGGAACACCATACAAGTCACTATGAACAAGTTGCAAAAGGGTCAAGGCATGCCAAGAGGCATGTTTGTCAAAATTGTCTTGATGATGTTTTCCAAAAATACAACCGATAAAAACACCCTCTCTACAAGAAACAAGAAGAAGACCAATCACCATCTATTGATTACATAGTTTTTGCAATGAGCAATAGTTTATATGACCAAACTGCTCATGCCAAAGTTTTCTCAAGTCATCTCTATGAGAAAAAAAAAACTTGATGGTAATATGATGACCCAAATATTTCAAACTTATACATCCTGGGAATGTCATCATCAATTCCAGTTGCAAGAACATGCTTAGGATATTTTAGATCCTTGATTACAACTTAGTGAGGTGAAAACTCTATGGTTTTACCTTCACTTGAATGAGTGATTTGATACATTGATAGAAGGTTGTAGGAAATACTTGGAACACATAATGCATGATTGAAATAACCATTATATACTTGTGTACACTTGAATCCTTCAGGACCGAAACAACAATCGCACGGGTATATGAATCCCCCTGCATTTTTAAAGAGGTGGTACTCCTCTTTAGCTTATGATATTCTTTGTAATTTTAGATCAAGAATAATATAGGACCCTAAGATATTCCAATATTTAATTCTAAAAAAAATAAAAAATACTAAAAAGTAAAGAGTATTTATAAAAGAGAATTCCTGCAAAATGGACCAGGAATCTCACACATCATGCAAATAAAATAAAGTTTCCTCACATCCATCATAGTGAAAATAAATATTCTGATCACATTCAAAATAAAAGAAGATGACACATTCGCAATAGATAAATTTTATAGAGTATTTCTTATATAGCTCAAAAAATATTATCATAGATCAATTTCAAAAACTTTATTCCCAGGTTCCTGAGTTATAAAATACAGTCAAAATTGATCCCAAATTAGTTCT
This sequence comes from Picea glauca, assembly GCA_000966675.3. Lineage (NCBI taxonomy): Eukaryota > Viridiplantae > Streptophyta > Pinopsida > Pinales > Pinaceae > Picea > Picea glauca. The sequence goes on from JZKD02S1999897.1 coordinate 2,029,538, forward strand.
TTGAGATTTCTCAAAAAATAATAATGTTTGTTACAACGCATTGAAATTAAAGGCATTTTTCGAAAGGACTGGGATTGGGGCTCTCGCGGACCATAAATCAAACATATACAAGAAAGTAGGAAACATAAATAATAACGTGGGTGGGTATCAAACAGAAAGATCTGGTAAGACAAAAACAAGTTTATCAGGATTCAATTAAGCTTTTCTAGTTAAAGAAGAAGAATAATTGGATGAAAAATGATAAAGGAAGCAGTATGTGATCAATATGGACTTACTATGATGGTATCTATGCTTCATTTGCTTGTTGTTGTTTCTTTTGTACCCTTGCTTGTTGTGGTTTGATTACCAGTTGTAACTGCTTTTGCTGGAATTTCAGATATCTTAGCAATTGAGTTTTTTAACCATTCTTGAATATAATCCCTAAATGAGGCAATGATTACTTCTTGTTTTAATTTAATGTCAAACAATTCTTTTTCAATTTCTCTAAAATCAATCGATAAAATTTTAAATGTATTTTCAATATCCTCATTTTTATTTGTGTACTCAACAAGTTAGTTGTCAATATCATCATGTGTGAATTCAATCATAGTATCAAATTTTTCAGTTGATGACCTTTTTAGTTCCTCAACTTGTCCTTTGAAATGTTGTCGAGTCATGATCATTTAATTTGAGATATTTAGGGTATGGGGCTTCAACAGTGGTTCCAACAATATCTAAATCAAGAATTTTTTAGTATGCCTCTATTTTCCTTCTTGATAAATTAGTCAATTGAATTGACAGTCCCCTTAATACATTAATTCTTTCAATCCAATAGGATTTTATTTGTTTGATGTGTCTCGGAGAAGGTATATTTTATTTTTTTCTCAACTGCTCTGTCATTTACGAAAGCTTAATTACAATCATCACAACTCCATCTGTGTAAAACCATTCATCATTTTTCAAATACAAATTCAATTATTCCCTGATATTCTGGATTTTGAAACAGAGAGGGCAAATTTTTTGCCATATCCCACAACTCTAGAATCAATGACATTATTTTCTTAATATTCTCTTTGACAAAATGTCGAGTAGAAATAATTATATTTGAGATTCCCTTAACTCTAGCACTTGATTCTATGGTTTCTTAAAAACTTTTCTTGGGACGAATCATGGAAACAACGAAAGCCAAAATAGGTGGAGGCACGAGAGCTTCTTTCAATTCTTTAATTTTTTTTTTCAACTGATCATTTTCTTCCTCCATATTGTCAATTGAAACTTCTAGTGCCTCTCCTATAAATTTATAAATGGAATAGAATCTAGAAGGAAACATATTTCGTGTATCAATGGTGAACCATGGTTTCCCACTTTTACTCTTCGTTTTTATTTCAAAAACCAATTTTTAGACTCTCTATCAAAAGAAGCATTTTGCACAACAAAATTTTCTTCATCGAAAAATGTTTCCTCCTAGACTATGAGTGTAGAAATATGTTGTAAATTTCCTCTAGCTGGTACTTCGACATCTTGGAAGGTGATATTTTCAATATCCACATCTAAGTCCATCTTATCCAATAATAAATCATTTTCCAATGTGTGCGTGTGTGTGTTTGTTCTCCCTCTTGTTGTGAATTAGTTCTTTTTATTTTAATTTTTAGTTTGTGGGGGTTCTCCAAGTTCCCATGAGGAGGGTTTCTCTCTTCATCAGCCCCTAAATTATTACTCTGTATTTTTCTTGATTGTGATGTCCCAAGCTAGAGATTTGTCTTTGGTAAATCACTCCTTCGAGAAATGGTTGGTGACTGATCATTCTTCTCATTTGAATGCTTACCTCTTTCCTTATGATTCTTTGTGGTACTTACGACGATATCTAAATCGTCAGAGTATATGTCAACTTATTGATTATTAGGGTTATGGATATTATTCTCCTCTTCTCCTCTTATAACTGAATTTATAAGTGCAGGACCAAGTCCAACTGAAATCAAATGATTGTAGAAGAGATGGATTGAGTCAAAACCCTTGATTTCCTCAACATATATCAATTTGGAATGATAAAAAAAGGTAGCATACTTGTCAATCTTGGAAATTCCTCTGAGAAGAATATCACTGACTTTCCACGGAAGAGGTATGAATTGATTTTTCTTTTTATTAGAAAATGTGTGAAACTAGGATTTATATTTTCTGGCTATTTCAATAATAAACAACTTATCAGATATATGATACAAAAGAAAAATGGTTTTTTCATTATAACCAAAAAACCCCAACGATATTGCAGTCCTCCATTTTTTCCAGAATTCCTTTCCCTTTTAGAAAAGTTGATGCTTCCAACAAGAGTCGGGAAGTGTCTTCACCAAATAATATTTTTTTGAACTTAGACACAAAATCATTGTATACTTCATAGAAATGATGGCCGACCCTCTGCCTCCATAAAGCTTGATATCACATAGTCACATAGTCCACCTTTACTCTAACCCTTCTGGAAACATTTAAACCATCAAAAGTACGAAAATATGTGATAGAAAATAACAAATAAGATGACATATAAAAGTTCTTATTAGTTTTTAAATTTTTCAACTGTGCAGTAATCTCATATAAAATAATCTTCACCTAGTCAAAGATTGTGTTTTCTTGAAATATGAAATGAAATATATATAATGCCAATCGAGGAATGGTTTCCATGGAATCTTGACCAACAATTCGAGTAAATAACCAAGAAATTTATTTATAAGGATATTTCAAAGAACTTAATTGAATTCTAGATATATCTTCTGGCATTGATGTTGGGTCATGCAAATATTATTGAAGAAGTTCGATTCCATTATTCTTGACTTTTAGAAAATTTATATCTTCCTCCCCTTTGTAAATCATGTTCGACTCTGGTAATTTCAACATCTCCCTAAATATTGATAGCTCCAAGGAAATAGAAGGAATTCTCTGCAACATGATGAGCCTTCTATTCTGAATAAAATTTCAGATGCATGATACGAGAATATCCTTGCATTCAAAGACTTATGGAACACAACCTACGAGAACTATCCCTAAAGTCCACACCTTGTTTTTTTATTTACCAAGTAGACTTGAATAATACTAGTATGATCACGACCTATTTATGATCTTCTTTGATGAAGAGGTTCAAAGTATCCCCATATAATTTTTGTTTTCTTATGACTAATTTCACGAAGGCAACCAACTTTTCTTGTATTATTACTTTTGCACAGTAAAATGATTTTAGGTTATATTTTCTTTCGATGGAGGAATTAACTTGAAATAAATGTAACTAGCCTCGATATAAACATCATTAATTATCATCCATTTCATAAATGAATTTATTAGTTAATTCCATAAACATAGCATTAAATGTGACTTCGAGAAATGTTAAGAAAGGGAAACATAACGTAGGAGAGTCTAAGTGAAAGATCAGAATGGAAGGGTGGGTCCACAAGTCCGAAAGTTTGCATGGATGAAATGACTAAGTGTTGGGATATGTCAGGAAGATTGTGGGATAAGTGGAGGTATAACATTCATGATGAAAAATTAAACTAAGTGTTGGGTGGATTGATATAGAGGTAAAGAGAGCATAATACAAGTCTAAAATTCTGCATGTTTGAAAGTCCACAAACATAGTAAAAACGACTAAGTGTGGTAATATTGTTACAACAAAGAAAGGGAAAAAGAGGGGAATATGAGAGATCGAGAACGGGAAAATATAGAAGGGGAATAGAAGAGGTAAGAAAAGAAAGGGAAAAAACAAAAATAAATGGGAAGCACAAAAGGGGTTCAACAACTGGCTCCAACTATGGGATGATAACCCCCTACGAGTTGTCAAGAATCCAAAATCTCATGACACGATGTTTTATCCTTTGGGAAATGGAGTCAAGACAGTGAGGATGTACAAAATAAAATGAAAAATATATGTACAAAGAAAATAGAATGTCTTAGGAGAAGAAACTTTTCATATGTTTCCCATTGACACGAAACATCAACATCTTTCCCTTCATATATTTAAGCTTGTATGAATTAAAACCCAAAATTTTCTCAATGAGGTAAGGCTCAATACTGAGTGACTCGAATTTTGTATGTATTGAAAGATTTTCGTTTTCTTTATTCCAAAGTAATACTAATTTACCCTTTTGAAATTCCTTGATTGTTGCAGTTTGATCAAATTATTTCTGAACAATTTTCTTCCTCTGGGATATTTTATGCAAACACTCACTTATTTCTTCTTCTAATTTCATTAATTGATTCAATCTCTTCTACAAAGGGGGAATATCTTCAGTGTCTTCCATGTTGACTTCATAAGTCAAGGTATTCAGTTCAAGGTTGATTGGTATTACCGCTTCCTTTCCATAAACCAACATGTAAGAAGACATCCCAGTGCAATATTTCAGAGTCATTTTTCTTGCCCACAAAGCATCTGTCAACTTCAAGTGCCATTTTTTTTTTATTTCGGTCGATATTTTTCTTTAGGATTTGAATCAATGTTTTATTTGTAGATTTAGCAAGGCCATTCCCTTGTGGCTAATAATTTGATGATTGTCCCATCAAAATGCCATATTCTCTTTAAAATTTTCTGAACTTTGATCCAATGAAATTTGAGCCATTGTTTGCAATGAGTTTATCTAGAACACCAAATCTTGACAATATATTATCCTTGAGAAATTTAATCAATTCTTCAGAGTCATCCTTTTTCAATGCTATTGCT
>JZKD02S1999897.1:2034316-2075471 GCA_000966675.3 Picea glauca
TATATACACACACACACACAAACTATTTATCATCCCAATGACGTCCAATCCCCATTGCGTGAATGGTTGTTCTACTGATATGGGTCACAAAGGCATTGCAAACCTCTTCATCTTTCCTAAAAATTGTTGACAGGTAAAAAATTGTATTACCATCGCACATGAATCCTTGAAAATTGATGGCCAATAATATCCAGCTCTTATTATTTTTTTGTTGTGGTAGTAGGTGCAAAATGTCCTTCACATATGCCTTCATGGAATTCTTGTATCAGTTCTTGAGCTCTCTTTTCATCAACACTTCTCAATAATATGCCATCACAGTTCCTTCTGAATAATATTTCAACAATCAATACATGATGATTTGAATTCATCTTTAAATCCCTTCTTTCCTTTGGAGTCATGCTAATGGGAAATTTTATAGACTTAAATAAAATACAATGTCTTTGTACCACTCCAAATCAGATATAGGCTTTCCAATTGAAACCAAAATCACTCCATTCAGGGCATCACTGTCTGCAATGAGCTTGCACAATCCTTTCCCTTTAAATGGTTTTAGAGGCTTGATTTCAATGTCATATTCTTGAATTATTTACAACCAATTTTCCCATTTCCCGTCTCTTAATTTCTAGTTCAAAAGAATCTTTACTGGAGAGGATGGAACATATGCTATGACATGAGAATTTAAAATGTAGGTTCAAAAATGTTCTACTTCTTTTACAAGAGAAAAGGCTTGCTTCTCCAATTCCGAGTATCTTAATTCATATTCATGGAGGTTCTTACTCATGAATTTGATTGGTAACTCTTCACCCTTAGAATATCTTTGAGTAAGGATTGATGCTACAACTCTTTCTGTGGAAAATGAATATATAATAAAGTCTCTTTGAAAATCCGGATTGATGAGCATCAATGTTGTAGTAATTTCATTTTTAATGTTATCAAAGGCCTCATGTGTATCCGAAGTCCACTCGAACCTTTGATATTTCTTTAACAACACATTAATTGATGTTACTATGCTCGCATACTCAGGAACAAATCTCCGAACAAAATTTATCTTGCCAAAAAATGATTGGAATCCTTTCTTAGAAGATGGAGGATTGAGTTCATTGATAGCCTTCACCCTTTCTGGGTCAATATAATTCCTTCTCTACATACAATATGCCCCAACAAATTTCCCTCGGTTACAACGAACAAACATTTCTTTGGTTTCAAAGAAACCCCATATAATCTACATCTTTCAAACACTTGGCTTGAATGATGAATATGTTCACTTCATGTCTTTGAATGGATAGTTACATCATCCTGGTAATCCACCATGAATTCTCATATCAAACCTTCAAATGAATGGTTTATATCCCTTTGGAAAGTGGCTCCATCATTTTTCAAACCAAATGGCATTCGAGCATACACATATGTCTCCCATGGTGTTATGAAAGTTGTCTTAGGCATGTCTTCCTCTACAAATAAAACTTGGTTGTATCCAGAAAATCCATCTAACATGGACATACTAGTAGATATAGTAACTTGTTGAAGAATGAATTCCATGTTAGGAAGAGGATAATTATCTTTTACACTTGACTTGTTGATATCTCTAAAATCCACACACATCTGAATCTATGTGGTTTTCTTCCTCACAACCACTAGATTTGAAAGTCAGTCAGAATGTTTGATGGGATATATTATTCCATCTTTCTTCAATTTTTCCAACTCGATTTTCACCAATGGTTTTAATTTGGGATTCATTGTCCTTATTTTCTACTTAATGGGATTTTATCCTTCTCTTAATGGAATAATATGTTGAAATATCTATTTATCATAGGACTTTAGATCATCACAACTCCAAGCAAAAACATCAAAAAATTCTTTAAAAATGGAAATATATTAATCAAGTTCTTCAGATGTACAGTCAACTCCCAAGTTTATGTACTTTGGGGAACTATCAGTCCCAATATTAAATTTTTTCGTCTCTTTCACTTTCCCAACTGATACTTCTTCAGTGAGACTTTTTGTATGATCATCTCTTGTTAAAAGAGATTTAGACTCGACACAATTGTTTGGGATAAGAGAAATATTATTATCTTCATCATAATTTTCATTTGTTAGGAAATATTTTAAGTCTTCATCATTTTCAAACACTTGAAGATAATATTGGTTATCTAGTACCGAGGGTCGAAAACCTCTTTTTACTTGGAAATATGTTTCACTCTGAAAGTCATCAGGGTTTGACAATGAAGCAACCAATGCTAAAGAATCTTCCTTCTCATTTATCCCTTGGAATAAAAGAAATATTGAAAGAACTAAAGGCTCCATTAATTCATTCACTCTTTTGAAATATAATTTGAGCCTTTCCTTTTTAATATTATACTTCTAAGTGATTTGATTTATTACAAATTATGAATCACTAGTCACAGTCAAATGTCCAATCTTCATCTCAAATGCCAGGATCATTCCTTGAATTAAGGCCTCATATTTTGTTTTGTTATTTGTACAAGGGAACTCAAGTCTGATGGTGTGTGGGTATACGATCTTCTCGGGGCTTTTGAGTACAATCCCAACTCCACTCCATGAGCTTGAACAAGCTCCATTAAACGAAATTCTCCAATATCCAACAAAATAATTATCTTCATCCTTTATATCCTCAATTTTCTCCATATCAAGGATGGAATAGTTCCCAATACCAACATCAATATAATTTTCCATCAATTTTTTATCCTTCTTCTTGAAAGAAAATGGTCTCCTGGGTTCATGAAGAGCCTTGATCATTTCTCCACTTTTTCCAAGTAACATCAGACAACTTCCATCGTTCATTATATAGCCACCTATCATGGAAGAACAATATCTTCCAAGCACAACACCATATGATGGAGGTAGATTCACCACCACAATATTAAAAATTGTAATGATAAGAGGAACAACAATAATCCAGGCATAAAAATCCTTAATTTCTTCTTAAGATGGTACCTTCCTGGAATCAATTGCATAGATTCTTTCTCCTATTTCACAATACTTTGTGCAACTCATGCCAAGTGATTCCATAACCGCCAAGGGAATAATGTTATTTGTCTCACCTGAATCTACCAGACAATTGTGGAGCACGACATAATTATTTTCTATTGAAATGTAGAAAGGTTGAACCTTGCCTCTTAATTTCATCGTTGATGTATTATAACTCTTCTTTGGGTTTGCAATTACTTCTTCAATTCTCCCAGCTGGCTCATCCAATAATTTTAAAATGTTTTCCCTCTATTGAGGAATTTTTACTACTTCTTTGAAAGGAAAGGTAATTCTTAACTTGCTTAAATAATCAACAACATTATATATCATCTTAAGAGAATTGAGCGTCATTTTTTTCTTTCTGACTTTTGTGCTGGCTATTTTACTTTAATCACTCTCTTTTTATTTATCTTTTTCAAACTTTCTCCTTATTCTTAGCCTTATTTACATGTTCACATGTTTGGACAATGTTTTCTTGCAAGATAGGATCTTCTTCATCTTCTTCGAATATATACATGGATGTCTTGCATCCATCCATCTGTACAGATTCAAAGACTTCTTTTGGCAAAAAATCCTTTTCTAGTTCAACCATTTGTTCGTTGTATGGATCATCAAGTATTACTATGTTTTGAGTTGGTTGTCTGGGAACCCTCTATCTTTTTTGTTTGTTGACATTTTCAAACCTCGTTCTTTTTTCTAGGGCATGGTTCCTTATCTGTTCTAGGACCAACATCCTCGTATTAAGCACATAATTATAATTTCTTCTTAACCTTGTTATTTCATTTTCATTTTTCTAATGGTTTTTTTCATTTGCCCAATATCGATTATTTTATTTATCTCATGGGATGCAATAGGGTCTGTCTTCACATCCGGGATAGTTCCTTTAAATAATCCTCCACCAACTGCCTGATTTTCACCAAGTCATGGTTTTTTCTCTTCATTCTTTTTCAAACTGGATTCTCCTTGGTCAGTAATGCTCAAATTATCTATATGATTTTGTACTCTTCCAAGAATAATGTTAGGGAAACACATGTTTCAATTGTGATTTCCTCCATTTCTATATCTTTGGTCATTGCTTCATCTAGAGTATCAATTTGGAAGGTCCTAATAGCAAACTTCACATTGGGTGGCATGAAATTTTTATAGCAACCAAGTATTACTGGATCATTAGGCCTTTTATCTTTAGGGATCTTGTTTAATGTTTTATTGAATATGATATTGAAGTATCTTATCCTCTCATTTTTCTTTAAACAAATTTGGGTGAAATTAATGAGAAGAGTATGATACATGACTGGGGGAGAGAACATATTCAGGAACATAGATTCAATATCATCAAATGAGCCAGTCAATATTTTGGGAAATTTTGTGTACCATTTGTAAGCTTAGCCCGATAAGATTTGGAGAAACAACCTTACCATCACATCATCATGTTCAACAAGATGAAAATCACAAACATCCAAAAACAAATCAATACGTATTTTAGCATCAATTGTTCCATCTCCGGAAAATTTCTTCAAAGTACCTTTAGGAAGAACAGGGCATTCATGTTGTTCACCTCGCATATCGAGGGGGGATTCCCTTATCCTTCTTATATTTCTATATCTTTGTCTTTCTTCATTTCTCCTTTCCTCCCACATTTATTATCGTCTCTCTTCATGTCTTTCTTCCCATCTTTCTTCATGTGCTTCTTTGTGTCTTTCTTCTCTTTCAACCATGTCTGGAAGTTTCTTATTTTCTTCAAGAGTATGTTATTCAATTTATGAGGTGCATAGTTGCTTGATTTTTCTTCTAGTGATTGGTCCTCTATATTCATCCAACTTCAATTCCTACCTTGCTCTTGTTCTCTGGTCTTGTCTTTCATCTCTCCTTTGTCTTTGGAGAATTTCTCTTTCTTCTTATTGATCTAGTGTTTCCCAAGACCTTTCTAATTCTTCTCTAGTTCGAGTTGTTGTGATTACAAGGTTATATAATTGATGCAGAATACTTCGTTGGTTATTCAATCCGATTTCTAACTGGGGCTAGTTAGCCTGAGGCAAACTCATATAATTTTATGATGCAAAACTAGATCTAAATCTTCAATTTTGTTCCCGAGTATGGTCGCCAAAAATGTTGACGCTAAAATTTTTGAATCCGTCGGGACTGAAATGACAACCTCACAAGGATATCTATCCTCCTTCATTTTTAAAGAGGTGGATCTCCTCTTTATCTTATGATATTCTTTGTAATTTTAGATCAAGAATAATATAGGACCCTAATATAGTCTAATCTTTAATGATCAAGAAAAATCAAAATATTGAAAAGTAAAGAGTATTTATAAAAGAGAATTCCTAAGAAATGGACCAGGAATCTCACACATAACGCATTACAAAAAACAAAGTTCCTTACATCCATCATAGTGAAAATAAATATTCTTATCAAATTCAAAATAAAATAAGATGTCTCATTAGTAAGAGAGAAATTTTATAGAGTATTGCTTATATGGCTCAAAAAATATTATGATAGGTAAATTTCAAATACTCTATACTCAGGACTCAGAGTTATAAAATACAGTCAAAATTGATCCTGAATTAGTGCTCTGGGATTTCTCAAAAAATAATAATGTTTGTTACAATGCATTGAAATTAAAGGATTTTCTCCAAAGGACTGGGAATGGGGCTCCCGCGGACCATAAATAAAACATATACAAGTAAGTAGGAAATAGAAAAAATAATGTGGATGGGTGTTGAACAAAAAGATTTGTTAAGAAGACAAAAACAAGTTTATTGAGATTCATTTAAGATTTTCTAGTTAAAGAAGAAGAATAATTAGGTGAAAACCGATAAAGGTGTTAATTTTTCAAAACCCCAACCCAGTTTCAGTCTCGCTGATTTTTCAGCCAAATTTAAATGCCAAACTCAGTTTCATCATATGTTACAGCCCTGTGTTTCAGCATATACTCACAACAGTGTTTCAGCATATGACTCAGCACTGTGTTTCAGCATATGTTTCAGCACTGTGTTTCAGCATATACTCACAACGATGTTTCAACATATGACTCAACACTGTGTTTCAGCATATGTTACAGCACTGTGTTTCAACATATGTTACAGCACTGTGTTTCAACATATACTCACAACGTTGTTTCAGCATATGGCTCAGTACTATGTTTCAGCATATGTTACAGCACTGTGTTTCAACATATGTTACAACGGTGTTTCAGCATATAAGAACTTAACAGAAAATAAACTTCAGAACTGAAACATGAGGATTCTGAACATCGTTTTCGACGCAGAAATAAAATATCAGCAATATGCAAAACTCAGAAAATATAGACACAAAGATATTTGGTCTAACTTCGACCCTGGAAAAACCCACAAGGGGAAAACCAGTGAGAGAGGGATTTGTATTATTTATGAGCTTCTGAGAAATTCTTTCACAACATATTCATCTTCAGATATTTACACAAACTTATCTGGACATTCCTGTAGCTTTTCTCCTCGATTTCTGAACCAGAAATCCATACAACTGTACGACTGTCCCAACAATTAATGTTGTACGGACTGTCTCGAAATTCATGCCAAAACTCTGCTAAGACTCAATTTTTGTGCCACTAAATGCTATTCAGCAGCCTTGGAATGCATGCCAATACTCCCAGAAATTGCAGCTGCTGTCTCTTTTCTTCAGCTTGACCTCTCTCTTTCTCTCTCTTGTTCTCTCAACAAGAATTCTTGAACTCCTATTGTTCTCTTAACAAGAATGCTTCAACTTTTCTTGTTCTTGGCATCTCACCAAGAACCTCTTGGCATCTCACCAAGAGTCTCTTGCTCTCTCAACAAGACTGTTGTTCCTTACCCAAGAATGGGTGCGCCCTCTTGCCCAAGTCGACCTCATGAGGGAAGGTGAGGAGTTTTCTAATCTAACGGTTGAGATTAGATCAGATGGGTGGCTGAGATTTGGTGTCTCTTCACTCACCCTCACTTTAATCATAAAGTCACCTTTTAATTTGCATCTCACAAATTAAATGACTAGGACCCACATTCGACAATTTCTCCCCTTAGGCGCCCTGGGAAGAGAAACACTTGCCTTGGTACTTTATTTTAATTAAAAATTCAACAAAAGGAAGCAATGTGTGATCAGTATGGACTTACTATGATGGCATCTCTACTTCATTTGCTTTTTGTTGTTTCTTTTGTACCCTTGCTTGTTGTGGTTTGATTATTGGTCGTAACTGCTTCTAATGGAATTTTGGAGATCTTGGCAATTGAGTTGTTTAACCATTCTTAAATATAATCCCTTAATGGGGCAACAATTACTTCTTGTTTTACTTTAATTTCAAGCAACTCTTTTTCAATTTCTCTAAAATCAATAGATAAATTTTGCAAGGTATTTTCAATATCCTCATTTTTATCTATGTACTCAACAAGCCAACTATCAATATCATCACATGTGAATTCAATCATAGTATCGAACTTTTCAGGTGATTCCCTTTTTAGTTCTTCAACTTGTCCTTCAAAATGTTGTCGACTCGTGAGCATTGAATTTGAGATATATTTAGGGTCTGGGACTTCAACAATGGTTCCATAAATATCTGAATCAAGAATTTTTTAGTATGCCTATGTTTTGATGCAACTCAAAGAAGGTATATTTTCTATATTTCTCAATTGCTCTGTCATTTTTGAAACCTTCATTGCAAACATCACAACTCCATCTATTTAAAATGTGTGAAACTATAATTTATATTTTCTAGTTATTTCAATAATGAACAACTTATAAGATATATAATACAACAGAAACATGGGTTTTTTATTAGAAAAGAAAACCCTGATGATATTGTAGTCCTCCATTTTTTCCAGAATTACTTTCGATTTTAGAAAAGACGATGCTTCCAACAAGATTCAGGAAGTGTCTTCACAAAATACTATTTTTTTTAACTTAGACACAAAATCATTGTATACTTCATAGAAATGATGGTCGACCGTCTGCCTCCATAAATATTGATACCACATAGTCACAGGGTCCACCTTTACTCTAACCCTTCTAGCAACATGTAAACCCTCAAATGTATGGAAATATGTGATAACAAATAATAAATAATATGAAATATAAAAATTATTCTCAGTTTTGAAATTTTGAAAATGTGCAGTAATCTCATTTGAAATAATCTTCGCCCAATCAAAGATTACATTTTTGTGAACTGTGAAATGCAATATATATAATGCCAATCGAGGAATTGTTTCAATAGAATCTTGACCAACAATTCAAGTAAATAACCATGGAATTTATTTATAGGCATTTTTCAAAGAACTTACTTGGATTCTAGATATATCTTCTGGCATTGATGTTGGGTCATGTAAATATTATTGAAGAAGTTCGATTACATTTTTCTTGCTTTTTAGGAAAATTCTAGCTTCCTACCCTTTGTAAACCATGTTCAACTCTGGTAATTTCAACATCTCCCTAAATATCAAAGCTACCAAGGAAATATGAGCATTTCTCTACAACGTGGTGACCCTTTTGTTTTGAATAAACTTGTCGATGCACTAGGCGATAATATCCTTCCATTAAAAGACTTCTAGAATGCAACCTGCGAGAACTATCCCTAAAGTCAATACCTTCTTGTTTTATTTATCAAGTAGACTTGAATAATACCAGTATAATCGTGACCAATGATAGTTCTGATCTTCTTTGGTGAAGAGGTTCAAGGTATCCCCACAGAACTGTTGTTTTCTCATGACTAATTTTGCGTAGCTTGCCAACTTTTCTTGTATTATTACTTTTGCACAGTAAAATGATTTTAGGTTATATTTTATTTCGATGGAGGAATTAACTCAAAATAAATGTAACTAGCCTTGATATAAACATCATTAATTATCGTCCATTTCAAATATGAATTTAGTATTTAAGTCCATAAAGATAGCATTAAATGTGAATTCGAGAAATGTGAAGAAAGGGACACGTAACAGTAGAGAGTCTAAGTGAAAGATCAGAATGGAAGGGAGGGTCTACAAGTCCGAAGGTCTGCAAATCTAAAATTCTGCATGGATGAAATGACTAAGTGTTTGGATATGTCAGGCAGACTCTGTGATAAGTGGAGGTATAACATGTGGGTCTACGATTCTGAAAGTCTGAAAATTCGTGATGAAGAAATAAGAGAAGTGTCGGGTGGATTGATATAGAGGTAAAGAGAGAATAATACAAGTCTGAAAGTCTGCATGTCCGAAAATCCACAAACATAGTAAAAACGACTAAGTCTGGTAATCTTGTTACAACAAAGAAAGGGAAAAAGAGGGGAATATGAGAGATCAGGGAAGGGAAAATATAGAAGGGGAATAGAAGAGGTAAGAAAAGAAACGGGAAAAATAGAAATAAAGGGGAAACACAAAAGGGGTTCAACACTACTTGAAATGTTTCAAACCCTACAATATGAAGAGATCTATCATCACCAACAAATATTTTCTTGGTGTTACATTCATTTAGAGAAAAAAATATAGTATCATCCTTAGCCATATGATAATATGATCCATAACCAGTAAGCCACTCATTAGCAGAAGAAGTAGACGTTTCAAGGAAGGAGAAAACAAAAGAAGAAAGTGCATGTCCATAAGTCTCCAAATGACCATCTTTCCCACAAAAGTTGTAATGTTTGTCACCATTAGGAATGGAAGTTGGTTAAGAGAGTTTGGGACCCTTGTTTTACTTGTTTTTGTTGTGAGTATGTTTCTTATTGCAATTCTTGGATTTATCTCTCTTCTGGTCCATTGAGGATTTGTTGGAGGTACCTGCAGAGTTTATCACTCCAAGTTGTACAAGCTTATCTTGCTCTCTAGTCAAAGCATCACTAAAGAATCAAGAGTGGGATCTTTATAGGCACTTGCTAGAGCATCTCTAGCAGAATAAAAGGAATATACAAGGATAGAATATGCACTACCAAGCTTAGAAAGAATAATATAGATGCATCAGTCTTCCTTCATATCTATTTTGTAGTCTATACATAAAATTATAAGTGTTTTGAACTTAGATAAATAATCTTCAATGGAAGAATAAACATTAGGACTTAGATTCATTAATTGATTTTCTATCTATTGGGTTCAAATAATATTTTGTTTACCAAACATGGCTTCAATATTAGTCCAAGTTGCATCAGGAGCATCAATTCCTTGAAGGTGAAACCTTAAATTAGGAGATATGAAAATTTTGATTATTCCATGTGCTTTGTCACTCTTATTAGCCCATTTGAATATATTTTCATCATCAATGGGTTCTAGTTATTTTCATCATCCTTTACTTCTTAATACATCTTCCATATGGGATTTCCATGAGAAGTAGTTCGCACTGGTAAGCAAAATATCATTAGGATATTCCATATTAAAATACATAGAAAAATATGAAACTAATGGTCTGGATGGAAAGAAATAAAAAAAATAGGTTGTTTAAAAATAAATGGCATTGAAAACATACTTCGGATGTGAAAGTTATGCCCTTTTGAAAAAATGCATAAATAATAACCAAAGACTCATGTGACAAGTAGAAGTTGGTCCATGTGGTAATGCCTCTCCTTCTAATAACCTCACTTTTACTAATACATTTCTTATGAAGTGGCCCACTTTTATAGAAGAACTCGGGATCACTTTTACAATGAAGTTACTTTATAAATGAAAATTTCATGCAAAATAAATAACTTAAAATAAAATATTAAATCTACTTATAGTGATTCACTTTCAGAATTTAAGTCGAATACACTTTACAATGGATACAAAAAAAACAAAAAAAAAAAAGACTTGAAATCAAAATCTCTTACTTAATAAAACAACTTTTAACCAAGTGAGCTAGTGCAAAACACATTATATTGTTAAGAAGGAGGATTGGGGTTGTTGTTGTTGTTATGGAAGACAGTCTTGGAGAGAATGCTCATAAAAAACTCTTTCACACAAGAAAAAAAATTCACTTATCAACAACAACAAGGGTTAGATCTCAATTAGCTTACCCATAAAATGCAAGTTTTACCTGTGTTTCTAATTTACTGAGATGGGACAAAGCACACGGAAAAGAGAATGCACAAACAAGAAAACCATTTCCACTCTATTTTTGATTTTCTGAGATTGCACAGAGTGCAGGGAAAAGAGAATACACACATAAAAAAGAGTAAAAACACGAAGAAAAATAAAATGAAACCAAAATATTATCTATGTAAAAATTCAAAAGGGTGTATTCATGCTTTATACCTTCGGATCTGACTGAAATGGTCGTATATTAGGGGAAAAAAACCTTTTTGAGTTAATAAAGATGTGTTCTTAACTGAAATGAGTGCTTTGAACACAATCGAATAGTCTTCTCAACCTAGAAATTTACAGAAATGGCAGAAACTAGAGATGTGGGAAAACAACTTCACGATCTCGATCTAAAATGAGAGCGGGTCTTCAAATTCACTTTGATACCATGTTTTAAAACATGGGTATTCAAATAGAGGATAGACACCTTCAGTAACCACTCACACAACTAGATCAAAGATGAACACACCAATTTTTTTACGTGGTAAAACCCCTATGGGAAACATCCATGGCCCCAACCAACGCGGCCACTTGGAGCAATTTATTAATGCAAAAGAAAAATATTACAAAGATATTTACAAGAGAGTTTCATACAACCAATCATCAGAATATGACTAATCCATGTGGATATCAGTGGCCACCCACCTATTCCAACTGGCTCAAAACAGTTTGTTGGCAACTTACTATTTTTAGCAATTTTTCGGTTCCTAAACTTTTGGGGGAATTTTGAGGGAATAAATGATGATATTTCATGATCGATCACCTCAATGATAGTTGAAGCCTCTAATTCAGACCCAAAAATGAATATCCTCCCCAATTCCTTTCCAACAAGATATCATACACCCCAAACGGAGATCGTATGCCAAAGTTACGCCCCTGGGAAGTTGATACACCAAACTAACCAAAACGGGGTCCACAAAACTGTTGGATTTTCATCTTTCGAGGTTAGTGTTTTGGATTTTATTTATGTTAAAAATTCATTTGGAGCCTCATTGTGAAAATCATCTTCTTGTGAATGTGAGTAACCATCATATCTCTTCTCAGAAATAAGTTGCCACTATTCTAGCGAGTCCTTCATTCTGTATTTCTACAGTTTTGTACATTTTGCTCATTAATATAAATTGTGTATTATTGTATATTTGTGCCTCGTGTTATATATTCGATATATCTTTGGTATATTATTGGATCTCTTGCAATATCTCTGTATATTTTTGTGTTATATCCCCGCTCTCATTTCGTGCCAAAAACAATCTGGATCAATGACCCCCCATGATATTTCAATAGAGATCATGGACCAATCGGGTGTTAAGTCACGAATCATTTTAGCCATCAAGATTGAGGAGAATATGAATCGTCGGATAACTCTATGTTGGGAACATATCGTGACCATCGGATTACCTAACTACAAATGCATACTAAATAAACACACTTTTACCTATCAACATATTAGACCAAGTTGATCTTAACTAACCACTAAGTGTCTAAATATCCTAACAGTCTATTGATGAGATATGTGATTGTGTTGTGAAAGATTCAAGTTCCTATTGTATGCATATGAATTTATTTGTGATGTTGAATATAATGAATGAAGACCCCCCTTTCAATTTCAAATATGGTGTCTATGTAATGTGATGTGTGATTTTCTAGTCTATGAATGTTTAATGGATGGTATGTGTTTCTTTTATGAATGCATCTTAATTACGAGTATATAGTTAGGATTTTATGTTAAATGATTCAACATTCAATAATAAATCATCTTTCATCCCATGACCTCCCTCTCTATTATTAATTATCTCGGTTATGCTTCAAGTGAGACCTTCTTCCTTTGAGAGAATGAATATTCTAGCACACTAGATTACAATAAAGCATTTTTTGGACACCTAATAAGAACCTTGGGTCTCAAAAAGAGAGAAAATTGATATAAGGAAGGATTGGTTATGAATCTAGAGGATCTTAGAGGATATTATTTTAATTTCTAAGAGGGGAAAACAGGCTTAGATGATGGACTATGAGGACATCTCTTTTGGAAGTTTCTTTTGCAAAAAGCATAACCACCTCCAAAATTAATGTAAGATCCAAGAGGATATGGACAAAAAATGGAAATGAGGCAAGTTCTCTTCTCAAATGGTTGGGCCGAAGAATGTTTAGTTGGGGGCTAAGAAGCGAGTCCATTTGGATTCTCAAATAATGAGGGTTGAGTTGATGGCTCTGGTTTACTTAGGTAAAGAGGCATTAGAGGGGGATTTAAAGGATGTTGGGTAGTACTCAAGAATGAGGGTTGATGGTTCTATAGTTTTTGAGTTCAAAATCCTGATGAAGGGGGGAATATTCAAATGGATAAGATAGAGAATTCAATGGATGGTACAGTGGTTGGATTCAACGATAACAACAATTTGGATTTAGGGCATGGTGTTTCTCTTCCTTCTCAACTACATGATGGGTCCCGTATTCAAGGTAAATAGTAAATATTGGATCTATCAAGAGAAAGTTTGATGTGAATAAAACTTGTATTAAATATCCTCGATGTGAATTTTAAGGTGAGATTTCGTAGCTAATAGATGAAGTTCATGCTTTCCCACATATCTCAAAGCTATATTTCTATGGTTTGCACCCTAGTTCTAGTTTCGACGATATTACAGTCAATGGAATTAGCCCTGACCATCTCTCAGAGCCCCTATATTTGAGTAATACAGATACAAAAGTGTCGAGAGGTAATTTTATCTCATACAATATCCCTTCTATTTCTAAATTTTTGAGTAAGGGATGTTCTTCATCTCCATTTTAATATAGCATGGCCTTCTCTCCTCCTAGCTCTCGGGCTCAAGGTACAAAGTGGAGAGAAAAACTAGGTTATTAGCTATCTTTAGTGTGGGCTACCAAGTATAGTTATCCCCATTTGCATCCTTGACTTGGTTTTGAAAGTGAATGATTTTCTTTTAAAAGATGTTGTAATTGGTGCCCTAATCTTTCTGGTTATTTATTTTTTTCTATAATGACATAACTATAGCATTGCGAAGCAATGCCTTTTTCTGACCAAATATATGTGGAAGTCATATATGATTATTGTGTGTTTTTTTTCTAATGCTTAAATGTAACACTTCTTCTTATCGAATATGAGAGAAATAAAATGTTATTTTCCAAAAAAAGGTATGGGCATATGATTAAACTATCAGTCAATACCTTTAGGTAGGCACTTGAATAATGTTAAAGGAAACTTGTTTATACTAAATACTATCCTTATTCAGTTTATGGCCTTTAAACCTATTATTAGTCCCTACCCTTTGGACTACAGGGAATATAGTAATCGGTTTGCATTGTTCTATTAATCCCTTCATGCAAACTAATGAAAACGAACCATTTTACCCAAAGTTTTAACAGGTTTGTGCAATTTTCCAACTTATATTTCATTTTTTATCCTGAATTTTTAGATTGAGGTCTTATTTGGCCTCATATCGAGGTTGAATTAGTATAAATTACACATAGTTGAGAGAGGTTTGGGTTGTAGGGATGAATGCTAGACCTCATGTCTAACATTATTTCCTAACATTAAAAGTTTAGGCTTTCTACCAAAATCATTCTTATGCTAGTTTTTATAAAACAATTAAGAATATGTGGAAGATTGAAGCTCCATAGTGTTCCCCTAGAGAACAAGTGCAGTACTATGTGTCTTTCATGTCTAGCCCTTGGTTGATGCCCTTGTAGTTTTCTGTGCTTGTGCTAATGAAGTTGCAAGGAGAATGATCGCTGAGCATTGAGGTTTTTTCTCTAACATACAAAGGGAGGCTGCCCATATAGTTAATACAAGAAGAATACAAGAAATCGTTGCAAATTAATCCTCTGCACAAGCAAGTACATGTCCTCTTCCACAATGGAAAGCATGTATGCAAGTCTCTCATCATTATCGATTCCCTAATATATCGAGGCATCCTCTTTGAGCTCTAATTCTCTCATGCCCTCCAACCCACCATATGACTGAGCCCTTACAATATTTTGGGTAGACTTTCTAAACAAGAAGGTAACCATAAGCACAACCAAACTATATAATAGATTTTTTTTAAATGCATATCATTTCATACCATTTAGATCTAATATGTACTTGGATTTTCCTAAACTAGACATTCCCTATATGTACTTGGGTTTTCCTAAGCCATACATTCCCTATATGGTATTTTGAAGTTGAAAATGAATTTTTATGACTAGCACTTTTATTATGTATCTAATTCATATCAAATGGTGTGGCTGCTTTTAGGTTTTTGAAGACACATTTTGTGACATTTTGAAATGTAAAAGAGAATCTCAATAAGAGTGTAATACCCCAAGGATGAGCCCCAATTATATCTATGTATTGCAAACATGTTTTGTAGGCTAGTGAGTCGAGCAATTGTAAGATGGTAAGCTTATGTGCAAGTAGGTCGGAGAGCCCAGGTGTTAAATGCTAGGAGCATGTTTTGTACATGTAATTATGCACTTTGTTAATATAAAAACATTGTTGCATGTAGACCGACCATGAAGAAAGAGTGATGGGGGACTAAGCTTCCAAAAGGTTGGGCAAGGGAGGGGGCTACATATTTGGGCCTAGGGGCTAATCTAGGGGGATTAACTCTAGAGGAATAATATTTTAATATTAATTTGTGAAGGCTAAAGTGGACATGATATATTTTGTTATCCTAAGTTTCTGGAAAGGGGACATAGGTTAAATGGAGCACATGCAGCTCTAGGAAGACAAGTGTCGACCTGGGTGCATGCAGTTAAAAGATGAAGTGTCAGCTCGTGTTGCGGGGATTCCCATTCTTCCATCCTCCATCTAAACCTGAGACCTCCGTCATCGACCTCTGGATACCCTCACGCATCTCGAAAACCAAAAACGGTGAACAAGGATGATTTTAGGTGCTAAATTTTTCTCATGGGCTAATTTTCCATGGTTTTTCCAAAAACGAGATTCCCTATTTTAAAAATGATTCGCCCAAATTCTATAGGATAAAAACTATATAAAAACTATACCTTAAAAATCGCCAAAATTTTATAAAAACTATATAAAATACTTAGAAATTTGAATATTTTTACAAAAGTATCGCCAAACATTTATAGTTGACATGTGAAGGATTAGTAAGATTTGCCAAGGTTTCTACATTTTAAAATAAATTTCCATCCTTAAAATCATCTATGACGGTGTTACACATCGAAATTACTCACTTCGATAGTGTCGCCATTACAAGTGTTGCAAGTGTCGCATTTTTCTCACAAGTGTCGCATTTTGCTCACAAGTGTCGCTAGTGTCAAGAAAAGCATACTGCCATAATGCCAATGTCATACCTATAACGACATCAGAAAGACACTTGAAACACCTCAAACATTTTATTTGGAAGAAGAGGAAAGGTTAACTGGGTTTATGAACCTCTTGCCATTTGAAAGAACCACAAAAATTGAGTTTTTAGATGAGAGCGCTCCCCTTTACCTCTCTCAGGAGTGTTGGTGCCCCCCTATAGACTATTTGGGAGCATTATAACACTCCATCTGCCCTTTTAGAGGAGTGCTCCTACTCTCAGGAGTGCTAGCGCCCCCCTATACATTACTAGGGAGTGTTATAACACTTTGATTTCATTTTTGAGGGAGCACTACCTATTCTGGGCAACAATTGGTTTGTTGAGAAGAATGGGGGAAAGATCTCTTCAATATTTGAAAGCAGTTGGATTCGAATCCTTAGTCAAGCCATGATCTTAGGGAATATCCCTAACTGAAGGAGGAAAATCCTCAACTTACCCCAAAGATATCTCAAGTTGTTGGGCCTCTCTAAACCTATATAAGCAGGCCTTCTCATGGTGAAATGGGGGGAAGAATTGGAGGCATGAAACCTATGATCTCATAGGAAACACACAGTGAAGTGGAGGAGAATAATCAATGAAGTTATTTTCATTCTGATCGTGGGTGTTTTGAGCAAGGGTTAGACAAGGAGGACTTGATGAAGTTGTTGCACTCGCATCTATGATTGTAAGTTTCCTTCGTTGTTGTTCTCATCAATATAATATGATTGGCCTGTTTCTTTCTAGTTTGTGCTTAATCTCACATGAACTTGTCTCTAATAGATAGGTCTATTTCGAGCTAATATCACTAGAGTAGGAAGTGGTTGTACTTTTGTTTGTCTACAGGGCTTATTGAGGAGCGAAAGATTGGAGCTCAACTCGGACCGTGCAGGGACAAACACCGGTAAAAGGTACTTCTTTTCTCCTTCCTCTTCACACATTAGTTTATCTAGATCTAAAAGGAATTCAATGACCAAGATAAGCATATTTTGTCTTAAGAGTTAAGAGTCTAGCTCTCAAGAGAAGAACTACCTGTCTGCAGGGAGATTTTCCTTCAACAGATGGTGAAGTTGTCCTGTGTTGCTTGCTGAGAAGCCAGACATGCCTTGTAATCGCCTGAGCCTTGCTATGCCTTAGTGTTGATTGTTACTATTTGGGAGTCCATACCCATTTCCCAGTTACTGATGTCATCTGTAAGCTAGCTGAGTGTTGAATGTTGTTGTTGTTACCCATACCCAGCTGTAGCTGGGTCAAAGAATACTTGAAGAGGCAGGTTGTCAGGCCTATGAGAAACTCTCCCAGGTGAGAGAGTTTTCTGGGAAGTGAGTTCTTCTGGAAGGGAGTCACATAGTAGCTACAGTACTCTGAGACTTTTGGTCCAGCCTATTGCTAAAGCCCAAGGTAAGGGAGGTGTAATAGCCAATGGAATTGTATTAGTGAAGGTGTACCCTCCTGGGGTGGAGCAGGCATGTGGGGAATGAGGGTCTGTGGGTTGTGGGCGTAAGTGGATC
Organism: Picea glauca; assembly: GCA_000966675.3. NCBI lineage: Eukaryota > Viridiplantae > Streptophyta > Pinopsida > Pinales > Pinaceae > Picea > Picea glauca. Next base: position 2,052,143 of record JZKD02S1999897.1, read on the forward strand.
CTAGGATAAGAAATCCTTCCTATTTCTTTGTTCAACTTCATTGTTGTCCTTGTGAATCCTAGAATTCTCTTTCCCAGAGGACTTTAGTCCCAACTTGAGGGTGACCTACTGATGAGAGTGATGAGCAGCGTGGTATAAGGCTAGGAGGTTAGTGGAAGGTCTGCATGCATTTGGTGGTATTCTAATAAAATATAAGTACTATTTTATGTTCACTTACATGTTGTGTAATAGTACATATGTTGTAATTGATGAGTATTTCCTTTGTATGTTGTATATGTTGCATGTGTAGGCTTACTATTATTCCACACAATAATATGTTATATATATGTAGAATAGTCATTCTATGTTATATGGATGTGTATGTTTTTCCACAAGTATCTTTGTGTGGCATAGTCAATAGTTTAAAGTTGGAGCTGTCATAGATAAGAGCAGTGAAAGAAACATTTAAGGTTGTTTTTGTAGCATTACCTGACTTGTTGGTGGATGGGGATGTTACAAAATGGTATCAGAACTAAGTAAAGCATCTGAGTAGTGGAATTTCCCGACCTGTTGGTGGTTGGGGATGTTACAAATTGGTATCAGAGCATGGTTACAACACTGATCCTGGATGGGCCATGTTAGTGGAAGTTGAAGCAAGAGTTTCAGAAGGAGTTGTTGTCGAAATGGACAAAACTCAAGTTCTGACCCATGTTTTCAATGATGATCCCGAATGGGCGGGATAAGTGGTCATTGGACCCAAGGTTTCAAGGGGAAATTGTGTCTGGAGGACAAATTTTGAACCTTAGAACCTTCCTGAGTGCCAAGAAGCTACCTTGGCCGTGTTATGAAGCTCAAGAGGAGCAACGGTATCGTAAAATCACAACATAAGTAGAGTAATGTGGACCTTAGGATATGTTTCGGAGAAGGAGAATCCTTCGCGACCGTAAGATATGGTAATGTTGTGAGGCATTTAGATGTGAATTCCTTTGGAAATCCGTAGAGTACCAGAGTTTTTTCTGTACCATAGGATCTGTTCGGAAGGAAGGGAAATAACTTATGACCATCATATCTGGGGAAGGTACAGAGGAGTTAACCCAGAATCCCTTTAGACTTCGCGACTTCAGTGAAGTTGATGAAAAATAAGAGAAAGCCCAAAGGCCGAAGCTCTAAAGCTCGAAGAGCTGAAGTAGTGAGTCATGATGACATCCCCTGGAGGTGACGTGGACACATGGGTTGTGTGCCAAGTGTAAGTGGATTCTGAACCGTGGAAGATTGAAATAAAATTTGGAACGTGATGCATGTCACCCATTTTAATGGGCCATGTATCAACCGTTAGTATTCCGCCATGTGGCTTCCGTATGAGCAGGGCTAGTGGACCAAGGTTACGTAACATAGTTAAAGGTCGGAGGACCCACACTGTCATTGATCATGATATATCAAGATTGACGACCATGAGGCATTACGGGGATCCAAGTTGCAAGGGAGTTAATTCTCCAAGGTGGTCCCACAATCCAAACCGTAGTTTCACCAAGGGGTTACGTGTCAACGTCAGAAGAATTGCAGGATGAAAGGCAAGTTTCTCCAAACCACCATTGCATGCCCCCACAATTGGAAAACGTTAAGTGATGTGACGTAATGACGTCACCAAAGGTGATTGGGAATGTTCAGAGATTAACAGTTTGGGATGCGTGGATGTGAAATCCTCCGAAGTCCCGAAGCTTCAAAGTTCCAGAACTCAGAAACCTAAGGTTCCATAGTAAGTGTCGTTCATCGAATCATGAGTAGACGTGGATGATTGATCTTCCTTACTTCATGAGTTCGGTAATCTGGAACTCTGAGAGATTGTTGTGTGGTTCTTGGAAATATTCCGAAGCCAAAGGCCGAAGCCGAAGGCCTGAGTAAGAACTTATTGATTTAGCACTTGGTCACAACCCATGGGCGCATGGGTTAGGGACTGAGAGAAAGGGGATAGTGCCTTAAAATTATTACAGAGCAGAGAAGAGCTCGGAAAGAAAATGAAATCTAAACGTTTTCTTAAATCAGATTGGTTTATGAATGCTTTGGGATTTGTTAAGGAATGATGGCCTGACAAATTCCGTTTGACTGCATGTTGTGTTTTTAGAGTTCAGCGAGTGTTAGAAACAAAACAAATTTTCACAGAGCGCTTAGGAGACACTCACAGAGATAATAGAAAAGCATTTTTTCCTGCATATAGTGTGTTTATGTATTTGTGTTCATTATTATGTTTTTATATGTTGTTCATGGTTTGAATGTGTAAATTGGTGAAGTATTGAATAAGTTTCAATTGTTTCTCTTCTTTGAGTTTTCGAGTGCAATCAGTGCACATTTTCCACAAGGAGTGCGTTGACAGGGGTAAGTTAACCTTAGAGAAGTTGAGGAGAGATAGCATTGAACCTTCATCAGCAGAAGTGAAAGGAGTGCATAGGAAGAACTCTGTGTTGAGTTCAGAGAGAGATAGAGTCACTGAGAACTCTGTAGGGATCTTCCAAGTGGGCATCGAGTGAGTGCAAGTGTGCATAGAGAGAACTCTTTATCAAGTTCAGGGAGAAAAGTATCAGAGGAAGACACTCACATAGCTGTTGAACACTCTGTAGAAAATGCTCAGCAAGGTGTGCTTTGAGTAGAAGGTTGTCAGGAGGGCATGAAGTTTTCCTTTGAAAGGAAACAGAAGGGTCGAGACCCTTAGGAGACTGAGTAAATCGAAAATCTCAGAAGAGATAATGCAAGGAGTGCATGGGATATAGACTCATTCTAAGTCCTAAAGCTCAAAAGAGATAACGCTTATGAGAGTGAAGATGAGATCCAGGAGGTGGACTCGCAGGAGAAAGGTCAAAGGTCAAAGCCTTTGAACACTGAAAAAATCTTCCAAGGCAGAAGAAGTCAAAATCTCAAGAGGAGGAGCAATAAAAACCATCAGAACGGTTGTGGGGAGGAGCCTGGACCATTAGATCAGTGTCCAACATAACAAAGAAAGCGTAGAGGAGAGGAACAGATCCCATCCATTAGGTTTGAGCGTGAAGGACCAGCAACCATTGGATCGGGAGGTAAGCGCACGAGACTTAACCCTTGTGTGCACAAGAGAAGTGGACTTGTCAAAGTCCCAAAGTCCGGAAGTGATTTGGGACCATCCATCGTCAAGGAGGACAAGTGGCGTAAGATCCACAACTTTGGAAATTTGTGGACAAGGAGGAGGAGAAACAGTCGAAGTAAATCTTGGTTGTTGATTTGAAAGTGGACGTCTGGTGCCAGATCAGAAACTCTGGGTACGGAGCACTCCGGAGGAAAGCAGAGGATGAAAGTGTCGAAGTCCCGAAGAGAATCATGGCCATTGATTTGGAGAGGATGCGTGGCAGAGGATCTGTCACTCAGAGGAAATTCACTCTGAATATTTGTGTGTGTGGAGACGTGAGAACTCTCGAAGGCCAGAGAGCTAGAGTTCATCAGAACCATCCTATTTTTGAGGATAGGTGTCAATATATCTTCCACTCCGGAATATTGTCTTACAAGGAAAACAAGATAGTTGAGAGTTGAAACTCCTGAGGGCCGGAGAGATGGAATCAATCATAGTCATTGATTTGGAATGGAGCTATGTGTCGAAAGATCATGTAGATCTGGGATCGTGTGTGGAAGGAGGAAAGAAGGTAGAAAAGGGAGGATATATAGCAGTCGATGATTGTGGATCATTGCCAAGGGATTGGGGATCGATGGATGAGCTGGATTGCGGGGCTAGAACTTGCTTAGATGTTAAAAATTTGAGAGTGGGCCGCAATTTATACCACGATTTTAACAAAGTGATGCATGGAAGCTGGAGGTGGATTGAGGGGAAAAATGCAGGTTGGCCTAAAACCACTCTTTTCCATGCCCGCAATCACAGTTTTCCATGAGGTCATAACCCAAGGTCTTATGAAGGAAAGGGATCATGAAAAAGGATCTACCACCTAAAACTAGATATTTCAAAAGCACACAGACAAAGGGCACGAGTATCACAGGACCTGTGCCTAAAGGAGAAAAGGGGGCCTATGTATAATTATTTTGGGTTCAATCACGAGCTTGAAGAGTCAATTCGACTCAAAATATTTAAATATCCTTTGACCGGGAGGTCAGAAGACCCTGCTGAGGTTGGGGCACTACGTCGAAAGTGCTCAGGGCGGGAATAATCATGCACAGTGATCACAGTGAGAGCACAAGAAGATTCATGAATCCGAGAAGAATTTTAGACTTCTGGGATCAACAAGGAAGAGTTTTATAGGGAGAAATAAGTCGTTGCAATTTATGTGGCAGCAAGTATGTTACGACTTGTTGAGTCATCCAGAGGAAATAATGCTTGCGTGTTTGCAAGTGTTGTTGGTGATCTTGTTGCATAAGGAGGGAAGCAAAATAGAGATGAAGTGTTGGTTATAAGTTTGATAAAAGAACCATGAAAGATTCTACTGCCATCATAATTTTAGGTAGTATAAAATTTATTAATGGCAGTCATGCTAGTATGAGTTTTTATTACTCTTTGCATAATTGCTGAAAGGGAATTTAGGTAAGAATTTCCTCAGCCAAAGTTATTTTATAAAATCACATTATTATATTATTGAATGCATACCACTGGATGTGGTAAAGGCTAGAGGCATGTATTAATTCAAATCTTTCAGCTTCTGAATGCACACACTGACATAGTAGAATGTCATGTTAATTTGGTTATGGGGTAATAACCAAAGAATTAAAAGATAAGAACTTGTTATAGGAATGAATGTCAGTAATCTATTCATGTATGAGACTAGGACCTGGTTGGACATGGCAAGTTATGGATATGGAAAGGTTATGATCCACATAGGTACTAAAATCTTCCTACCTTTAAATAAAACTTGGACTACAACCTTTTTTCTAACGCTAATGAACACCACAAAATTATATTCTTGGTGTAGTGTTCAGGTCGAAAAGGAAGGCATCCAATTAATTGGGACGACAATAGGAAGTGTGTGGAGAATGTGTCAACACATTGGTCAAAATTCCAACTCATGGATGGTGAGATACATGACTAAGATAAAGAGTATTATGTAATCCAATGCAAGGTGCACTGATTAAGTATGCATTGAGAATTCACTCATGCATAGTAAGTGATAGAATTGTATACTAAATGAATTGATTGAATGTGTTTTGTAAGTACATGCATATATATTATTGCATGGAAATAATTGTTACTAACAGCTGAAATGTTGTTAACTCATGAAGTTGAGGCCGTTTCAGGGAGGTGTTAGACATTGCAACAGGAAAGTTGCAAGTCAAGTAGTCACATGAGCATTGACTACGGGAAATTTTCTTGTTCAGAAAAAGAAGTAATGAACTTACAGATATTACTGTGAACATGTATATGCATAGAATGACGAGTCGTTCTAGTTTATTAATTGTTGGGTAATTGTGATTGAATTGCTAAGTGCAAGAAATTCTAAGTTCACTGCATATGGTTCTATACATATTCCAATTGAATTATGATGTACAAAAAATACTGACAATTTGTTGGTTGTATGCAAGATGAAGCATTACAGGAAAAATGCTATCCAGTTTGGTGCCTATGGAAAACCACAAGGATGGCTGCATTCATAATATGGCAACAACCAAGATGAATTATGAAATAGAATTTCATGTTTTGGGAAAATATGAATTCCCTTTGGACTAAGTTTGAGTTTCTAAATGAATTCTTTTAAGTTTTCTCATGTTAACTGCATCTGGGTGATGCAAATGAGATGACGTTGATTAAAGTTAGAATGTTGACTACAAAGAGTAGCTCAGGGAATTTGTTGATTGGAAATCTCTAAGGGCAGCTGAAACACCTCGACCCACAATACTCTAAGACTTCCGGTCCGGCCCGTTGTTGAATCCCAACAAAAGGGAGGTGTAACAGTCGTTGGACTGTGTGACAGTGAAGGTGCACACTCCTGGGGTGGGACAGGCATGTGGGGAAGAGAGACCATTGGTTGGAATGTTGTTCAGGTTTGGTACCTTGGCCTAGATGATGTTGATATGGAAGTCTTCTCAATCAAAAGAGAAGTATCAATTGTCTATTCATTGTATGCTATGTATCTCGTAATTCGTATACAGGTTATAATGTTATTAGAATTGCATGTATATATATATATATATATTGCATGTATTTTCTAATGTTGCTTCTGAATGAATAGGTGTATGAGAAGAGTGTTTACGTCTATGGAGTCATAGCACTGCTGACAGTTTATCAATGGATGGAACATCGTGGATCTACATCCATTCGGTGCCTTCAATGAGGTTTAATTGAAGCATGTAACAAGGAACAATAAGTTGAATGCTTTCCTAAAGCAACTCTATGGAATAGAGAAATTGAGTTTCAACTGCAGTATGGATACCAGAATAGGTGCTTGAAAGTAAAGCTAGATAATGGGCTTCCAATAGCTAAAGCTTGGAGCTTTTGAAGAATTTTTGAATTATATATGTGTAAGTGCGTTGCACTAAGGACAGTGCAAAAATAAGGGGAGGGGATTGTACAACTCCAAGAACGAGCCCCAGTTATATCTATGTATTGTAAACATGTTTTGTAGGCTGGTGAGTTGAGCAATTGTAAGTTGTTAAGCTTATGTGCAAGTAGGCCGAAGAGCCTAGGTGTTAAAGGCCAAGAGCCTGTTTTGTACATGTAATTATGCACTTTGTTAATATAAAAACATCATTGCGTGTAGACCGACCAAGAAGAAAGAGTGATGGGGGACTAAGCTTCCACAAGGTTGGGCAAGGGAGAAGGCTAAGTATTTGGGCCTAGGGGCTAAGCTAGGCAACTTACCTCTAGAGGAATAATATTTTAATATTAATTCCTGAAGGCTAAAGTGGACATGATATATTTTGTTATTCTAAGTTCCTGGAAAGGAAATGTAGGCTAAATGGAGTGCATTCAGCTCTAGGAAGACAAGTGTCAACCTGGGCACATGCAGTTAAAAGTTGAAGCACCAGCCTGTGTTGGGGGGATTCCAATTCTTCCATCCTTCGTCTGAACCTGAGAACTCCATCATCGACCTCTGGATACCTTCACACATCTCAGAAACCAGAAATGGTGAATCCATCCCGTGTTGCTTGCTGAGAATCCCAATGTGTCATGTAATCGCCTAAGCCTTGCTATGCCTTAGTGTTGACTGTTATTGTTTGGGTCTCCATACATGTTTCCCCGTTACTGATGTCACCCATAATCTAGCTGAGTGTTGAATGTTGTTGTTGTTACCCGTACCCAACTATCGTCGAGTCGAAGACTGGTTGAAGAGGTAGGTTGTCAGGCCTGTGAGAAACTCTCCCAAGTGAGAGAGTTTGTTGGGAAGTGAGTTCTCCTGGAAGGGAGCCCCGTAGCAGCTACAATACTCTAAGACTTCTGGTCCAGACTATTGTTGAAGCCCAAGGTGTAATACCTATACTAAGCTTCAAAGTTAAATAGTAAATTTTAATCTAAATTATTTTTCCTTTCTTGAACATGACATCTAATTTCTAATTTTGTCTGCATTATAAAAAATCTATCAAATTTATGTTGAAGTACTAGCAAATTTAATCATTTTAGATATCAAATTTGCAAATTATACAGTCCAAAATAGTCACAAACAGATTACATGACATAAATTTCATTCTTAATAAAATTAATGCTGGTAAAATACCTCTTGAAGAAGAAGTTTGTCCCTTTATTTCTTGTTGTTGCAGACTACTTGAAACTACCTGAAAACTGGATCTTTTCCTCCCAACCAGCTAGGAACAGAGCCTCTCTAACTCCCTAGCTCTAGAAACCCTTGCAGTTTCCTGGCCCTCCAAGCCCAAAATCCCTAGCAACCCCGATGCCCCCTGTGACAGACCTCCAACAAGCTCCTCAACTAAACCACAAAAAGCTCCTCAACAAAACCAGTAATACCATCCTCCAACAAGCTCCTCCCCAGCCCGCTAAAACAATCCCCAACAATAATGCTTCCCCCTTGCCTTATCCTCCCTTCCATCATTCACCGCCTTCTTCCCTCATTTAATTCTCAACTACCCTCCCTCAATTAGGTGTCAACCACCTTATCCTATTTTCATTAATGGGTCATCTACCGATACACTAAGTCTCAAAATGAAAATGATTAATTTATTAAACCACTATTCCTTAAATAAATATTTAATCATGGTTATTAATTAATTAATTAATTAATTAAATTAATATACATTAAACAATTATTTAATTAGGACAATTAATTAATTACTTAGGGTTGTTACATATACCCACCCTTCAAGAAACTTTGTCCTGAAGTTAAAGTATTTTATGATACAAGGGAAAAGGCACATGGTTCACACATTCATATCCAATAACCAACATTATCAGTAAGTAAGCCAAGAAAATTCATACATACTAGTGTACATGTGCAAGAAATGCATGTGTAGCTAGTACATACAAGTCTCGTGCATGTACTAATAACACTAATTATCACCTCTATAGTAATTTTTGTATGCATCCAATCCAATCAACAAGACTATTCAATTTATAAAAGATAATAAACCAATCAATTGTTTGCGAAATCCCTTAATTACAATAATCTAGCTCAACAATGTTTATTTAGACAATTGTAGTTTAGTTAAGTAATTATGAATATACATATATACACATTTTCTTTTCAGAAAGAAAACAATAAATTCCACCATAAGGAAAATCTCCATACACTCTCAACTAGTTCTACTCATCATTCCTCCCTAATTTACTTCCATCTTCCATTCTTATCCTTCCTCTGTTGGAACATCTTGGAGCGTCAACTATATTGACCCAACTCCAAATAGAACCTGTAAGTGGAAGTGTCACTATCTTGACCAAGCTTCCCCAGCAGGCAACTGACAGTTATCATCACACGTCTAGGGGAGCGTGAGCTAACACCATCCTCCCATGACTCCAGGTTTCAGAGGATACACGGTGGAAAATGCCTCCACCCCTCCTAATAGGACTAGGGTCCACACCCTACAATGGAATATACAGTGGCACCATGTTGCTGGGAATTTTTCCATCGTTTATTCAGTTTTAGGAAGTCTCACCACCTGAAATCCTGCACTGGTCCACATATCATAGCAATGCATTCAAACCAATATAATTTCACATACAAATATTCATACCATATTGTTTCTCGGTCGGTGGTCATGACATCCACTTTCATTACCATTATCCCTTGGCTATTTCATAGCCCATTGGCTTGCAGATTAGTCTATAACACAAACTCATACATATCTATGCATTATCATCATATAATTGCATACAGCCATAATCTCAATTCGGTATCCACGTACCAACAACTTTAACATCAAAGTTTTCAAGTTATAAATAGATCTCATAATATCCCCATAATTCAATTAACATTACCCGTTCATAGGATTTTCATTTACATAATAGATTGCATCATATCCATCATCACTCAAATAACATTTAAACCTTCATAGGATTCACATTCACATAATATATCACATCATATCCATCATCATTCAAGTGATATTTAAACATTTATAGAATTTACATTCACATAGTAGATCGCATCATATCCATCATCATTCAAATAGCATTTAAACATTCATAAAAATTACATTCTCACAATATATTGCATCATATCCATCATCATTCCAATACATTTAAACATTCATAAAGGTTCATACATCTTAAAATTTCAAGTGTATCATTAATAGTTTCACTGTGAATAGGAAATAAAGGTGATTAGGCCTCGGGTAATCCTAGTTGTCTAAGTCAAAAAGTGGTGTTACATACACCCAACCTTCGAGAAACATATTCTCGAGGTGGTCAAAATAGTGAGGGATAATATCATCGTAATGTCTCGGCATCCTCCCAAGTAGTATATCCCGGACTATACTTGTCCCACTGGACCTTAACTTGGTCTACCAGACGGTTTCTGAGCTGTCAAATTCTACAATCCAATATGCGTAACAGTTCTACCGTGAGGGTTCCTGCGTCCAATACCTGCAATTCCTTCCAATTTAGTTTATGTGATTCATCAACAACATAATGATGTAGAACAGATACATGAAAAACATTATGAGTTTTATGCAAGTGGGGTGGTAGTACGAGATGATAGACAACGGGTCCAATTTTCTCTCGGATTTTGAACGGTCCTATAAATCGACATGAAAAATTTGTCCCCTTCCTGAACCGAATGGTACTCTTATTGGGTCTAATACGAATGAAAACCTGATCTCCCACTTTATAACTTTAGTCAATCCTGTGTGCATCCGCATAACTTTTCTGTCTATCTTGTGCTTCCTTTAGTCTCTGCCTAATCTGAATCACCTATCCCTCCATATCTTGAATCAATTCTGGCCCAACTGTTACTTGGTCTTCTAATCTTTCCCAACTCAACGGTGTTCTGCATGGCCTTCCATATAGAGCTTCATAGGGTGGAATTGCAATGGAGCTATGAAAATTGTTATTGTAGGAAAACTCTACCAAAGGTAGGTACTTCTCCCAATGGGTTTGATTATCCATAGCATACATCCTAAGCATGTCTTCCATAACCTGATTTACTCTCTTGGTTTTCCCATCTTTTTCAGGATGATAAGTTGTGCTTAAGTTCAACTGAGTCCCCAACGCTGACTGCAAACTTTTCCAAAACCTAGAAGTGAATCTGGAGTCCCTATCTGAAATGATCATCTTGTGTATCCCATGCAAATAGATGACCTCACTTACAAACATGCATGCCACATCAGTGACATCGTAAGTGTCTCTAACTGGAATAAAATGAGCACTCTTGGTCAACTTATCAACTATCACAAGGATGGCATTGTGTCTATGAGATGTGAGCGGAAACCCCACAACAAAATCCATAGAAATAACTTCCCACTTGGTCATAGGAACATCATGTGGTTGTAGGAGACCTGTCGGGTGATGGTGGTCGGCTTTCACTTGTTGACACTCTAGGCATTTGGTGATAAAATGGACTACATCGCACTTCATGCCTACCCAAAAGAAGAGCTTCCTCATGTCTGCGTACATTTTCTTCACACCCGGATGCGCACAATAAAGTGCTCTATGGGCTTCCTTCAGTATGATGCTTCAAATATCCCCAACTTTGGGTATGTACATCCTTCCTCGATATCTCAATACTCCGTCTGCTTCCAGAATATATCCTTCATACTTTGTATCTAATTGCCTCCCACTCTGGAGGTTTGAGGTAACCTTTAAATACCAGCTGTCTCCAAGGAGTTGCGTGAACACACGTTCCCTCAGATTGACTTTTAAGGGTACCAAGGAGAAGACACGTGATCTCCTACTCAAGGCATCCAGGACCACATTCTCTTTTCCCTTGATATATGAAATATCAAAATCGTACTCACTCATGAAATCACTCGATCACCTTTTCCTGGCATTCAGATCCCTTTGGGTGAAGAGATTTTTTAAACTTTGATGGTCTGTTTTGAGCTCAAACTTTCACCCCACTAGATAGTGCCTCCAAAGTTTCAGAGCTAGCATTATAGCTGCTAACTCTAAATCATGAGTAGCGTAAATCTCCTCATGTTTATTCAACTTCCTTAACGCATAAGCTATCACTCCTCCATCCTGCATTAGCATAGCCACCAACCCTTGCTTCAAGGCATCCATGCATATTGTTAAGTCCTTTTCCATATCCGACACTCGTAGAATTGGTGCACTAGTTAGTAACCTCTTAAGCTCGATGAATGCACTATCACATTCTTCTGTCCATTCATACTTTACCCCCTTGCACTACAAAGTGGTAATGGGTTTCGCTATTTAGAGAACCCTTCCACAAATCTTTGATAATAACCTGCTAGCCCCATGAAGCTTCTTACCTCATAATCATTTTTCAGCACTGACCATTCCATAATGGCCTTTACCTTTTCTGGGTCCACAGAAATTCCTTCATCGGAAATGATATGCCCTAAATAGTGAATTTCTTCCTGGAAGAAGGAACACTTCAACAACTTCCCATATAATTTGTTCTCTCTAAGGCAAGACAACAACACTCATAAGTGTTCCTCATGCTCTCTTTCGTTCTTGGAATAGATGAGAATATCATCTAGAAAGACTTGTACAAATCGGTCCAAGTACTTCCGGAATACACCATTCATGAGGCTCATGAATACTGATGGCACGTTGGTCAATCTAAAAGGTACTACAACGAACTCGTAATTCCCAAACCAAGTTCAAAAGGAAGTTCTAGGAATATCATCTTCCTTAATCCTTAACTGGTGATGCCCTGATCGTAAATCATTTTTTGAGAATACCGTTGCTCCTTTCATATGATCAAAGAGATCATCTATTCATGGCATTGGGTACTTATTTTTCACTGTAGCACAGTTCAAGTCTCTGTAATCTATACACAATCATAAGGAATTGTCCTTCTTCTTCAAAAAAATTACTGGTGCACCCCAAGGTGAGACACTGGGCCTTATTATCCCTAAGTCGAGTAGCTCTTTCAACTGCATCTGCAACTCAAAAATTTTTGAAGCTGTCATTCTATATGGAGTCTTGGTAATTGGTTCTACACCAGGTTTTATCTCAATAGTAAAATCAAGCTCCCTCTCAGGAGGTAACCCCGACAACTCGTTCAGAGAAACATCCTTAAACTCTGACAACACTGGGTATTGATCCAAGGAGGGTCCTTTCCTCTCATTTACTTCTTCCACTACATAAAGTCGACACCCTTTCCCCATGCACCTCTTAACCTTAATAGTTGAGATAAATCATAGAGACACCTTTCTCCATACACCGTGGATCTCTACTGGCCTTCCTTCATCGTCAATACAAAGCACCTTTTTTGCGAAAAAATCTACCATAGCTCGATGAGATTCTAACCAATCCATTCCAATGATTAGGTCATATGTCCCAAGAGCAGTGACGTATACCTTCAACCTGGTAGTAGACACTTCCAGGTCTACTAGACAATTGTGAACGCTTGTTCCTACCGTTTTTTTCCCCCCCGAAGCCATCTTGACTTGTTTAAAGTCATCGTGCTCGTAGGCTGCCAACCCACTCTTTTCTAATGCAGATGGTGAAATGAAACTATCTGTAGCACTAGAATCAAATAAAATTTTAACATTGAAATGATTTAGCGTACTTGTCGACTCCACCACCGTGGATTGATGTTCTGCCTGGAGATTATTAACTGCTGCATAAATCTGGTGGCTACCACTTGCTCTTCCCATCGGGGCCTTTCCTTCTCTATGCACAAATATTGCTTGCAACTTTGGGCAGTCGCGCTGGTAATGGGGTCCTCCACATCCCCAACATGTAACATGAGATTGAACCTACACACTGCTCTGTGATGGTCTCTGAAATGAGTTCCTTCCCTTGGAACCCCTACCCCTACTAGTTGCTCCCTGATATGGTCGTGGACCTGCCTGCATTGTTGGTGATGAACAGGATGCTGCACTCTCTTCCATTGAAATACCTGTGGTGATTGTCCTTGGTGTGACTCTATTACCATATGGAGGTGGCCTGGAGCTCCCTCCCCTAGAGAAGGTCCTAGGGGCCTTCCCCACGAATCCAGGATGATGTGGAAAGGTCGATCACATACCTCCATTTAAGCTCATGTGTTCCTCAGCATAACGTGCATTTTCAACTACTTCTTCTACTGAAGACAGTTTCCACATCCGTACCATGGCCCTTATCTTAGGGTTTAACCCATAGACAAAGCGTTATGCCTATCGTTGGTCATTATCCATGTATGAAACATACTTCACCAACTCCATGAACCTGATCTCATAGTCTTCCACGGTCCTGTTCCGCTGTACTAGAGCATGAAATGCTCCCACCTGTTGTTCCTCGTAGTAAGATGGTAGATATTTCCTTCGAAACCTTTCCTCAAAAACTTCCCAAGAGACGGTGTCTGGGTTAAGGAGCAACTAGCTCTCTAGGTTGCCCCACCAGTTCAAGGCATTGTCCCTTAACTAAAAGATTGTTATCTTCACCTTTGATGTGGAAGCATAGTCTCTTAAGGAGAAACATCTTGTCATACCTTCCAACCATGCCTCTGCACATTCACTGGCACGACCCCCGACGAACTCTGGAAGTTTAATCTTCTGCAGTTCTCTAGTGATGTCTTCGGACGGAGGCCCTCCCCCTGAATCCCTCGACGCTTCAATATTACCCATTCTAGATGGTGGAACCTCCACTTCAATCCCTGCTGTTGACGCCCCTTTAGAGTCTCATTTATGGCCTCCAAAGAGCGTAGAATGAGAGCTAATTCAGGCGATGGTGGTGGCGGCACTGGTGGTCCCTGTGACAATTTCCCTCTGCCTCAATTTCCTCGAGTCCTAATAATCCTGTATGATTGAATCTGCATCAACCAAAATTTTGTCAGGGAGAGTCTAAGGCAATTCACATTTGTGCAATTTAAACTTGAAAACATGGTTATGCATAGGCGATGGTGGTGGCGGCGCTGGCGGTCCCTGCGACGATGCCCCTCTGCCTCGATTTCCTCGATTCCTAATCATCATGTATGATCGAATCTGCATCAACCAAAATTTTGTTAGGGAGAGTCTAAGGCAATTCACATTTGTGCAATTTAAACTTGAAAACAGGGTTAGGCGTAAGTTTTTTTTTTACTTGTCTGTAAATAGACGTTACTCTCTTTAGGGGAAGTGGCTAGGTCAGGGTCGAAAGCCTCTAAGCTTGATGTTTTCGCCTAAGGAAACTACTAACTCTCTTGCATGTGATCAACACATTTAACCTATCAATACTATCATAGCACAATGGTGTAAGGTCTTTGGTGAAAGCTCTATACTCGGTGGATAGGTTGCCAGTTCAAAACTTGTTCGCTCTAATAGAAATTTAATTAATAATAATAACAATAAATTATTAGTATCATAATGTTATGTTAATCATTAAATATTTTTAAATATGTTAATATTAATTACACTTCTAATTAATTAATCATTCAATTACTAATTAATTAATTACTCTTATTAAAGCATTGAAATGAAATTAAAATTTGCAATTAATTATTTTAAAATTAAAAAAAAATTGAAATTGAAATTAATAAAAGAAATTAAATAAAATAATTAAAACATAATTTAGATTTTAATCATAACACAATTTATAAAAAAAAAAATAATAAAAATAATAAAAATAATAAAAAATAAAATAAATAAACATAAAATTTATTCGGGCACGCATGAAGCCCATGTGCCCTCTCGGTCTCTTACTCCCCCTAAAACCCTAATCCGCCCTTACTCCCAGTCATTTCTCATTCCTTCCATACCGCCTCTACCTCTACAGCTAGAGGCCGAGGGTTCATTTTTGTTTGTTATTATTTTTTTTTGAAAGGCGCCATGGCTGGAGGTCTTCAAGCCTGAGCAAGCTAGTCAAGTCTCTTATGACTTCCTTATCTATTTTGTTTTCACTTCTTCTTTATTCTTAGATTCTCTCTCAGATTTGTCTGGCTGACCATTTTGGTGTTGTGTTGAGGTTCTTGGCTTGGTTTGGGCACCGACTTGGCTACCGGTCGCGGGTTCAAAACCCATGAGCCGCCACTCATTTTTCTTTTTCGAGCTGGGCCTGTGTGTAATATGTTGTGCCTGGTGCATTTAACAAATAACAAGCCCCTCGTGGGATCTTCCTTCCTCGATTCTTTCACTTAGTATTCACGCACAGTGCTTTGGTGCTTGATACATGCACTTTGGTGCTTGGCACATGCGCTTTGATGCTTGGTCTCATGCACAGTGGTGGCGTAGTGCAAGAATTCTGACTCCATGTGGGATTCAACTCCTTCTGGAACATACCTAGTACTTGGGTGTTGTCAATGCATGGAGTTTTTTATGGCATATCGTGGATGATTTTTTTGAATACCTAGCGCGTAGTGCATAACGGATGACTCGTGGGATCCTTGTGGTTCCTCCCTGGTGGCTAAGCATCTGGTTTGACTTACTCGAATGATGTGAATTGTGGTTTAAATATAATGTTGAGACAATTTTTTTTTTGGTTACTGTCTGGTGTTCAGTGCTGGCTCAAGGGCGTTGGCTTGTATGTTCAGCTCTGGCTTGTATGTTCGGCGCTGGCTCAAGGGCGCTAGCTTGTTTGTTCGGTATTGAAACGTGGAATTTTTTGAAACAGTTAGGGTTTATGTCTCAGGCCCAATATTTTTTTTTTGTTATAACTTTTTTTTATTTAATTAAATATATATGCGGTGAGTCATAGTAGTTCCCCCTCGTGGGTTCCTCCTCCATGTGACTTGGGATAAACGCTTGGGCATTGGTTCTTTACTGAGTCATGTTGTGTTGTGACTTCGGCTGGATATAGCTGGATAACACATTGAGCATAGTAGTGCTCCTCCTCCAGGTTACTTGGTGCTTGTGTGTTGTGCTTTGACTTGATAATGTATGAGCTCTAATCCATGTTTCATGTTGATGGTAGGTGCTTGGCTTGATAGCTATAATGGAGATGGAATGCGAAGGGTAGCTGGCCCAATTTTTTTTTTTTTTTTTTATTAGTCATAGTGCACAAGGGCCCACAGGTTCTCCTTTCATGGTGCTTAACATGTGTTGTCTTGTACCTTAGTTTGGGATTGGTTGTTTTCATTTGAAATAGGTCTTATCTTAATATAATGGAGATTGGTCTTAATGACCCAATAATTTTTCTATATACACTTTATTTATATATCTCATTTTTTTTAATAGTTATTGATACATATATTTTATATATGTTTATTCATATATGGTTATATATATATAGAAAATCATATATATATTTAGAAAATCCTGGGCAGAATTGATATATACATATATTTTTTTTTGTTTTATTAATTGTTTGTTTATTCGTAGCAAGTGTTAAAATTCACTTAACACTTTCACTGTGTAAAATACTATATCATTTTACTTTCAATGAGCATAATGTTTATATATATAGATTTGTATATAAAACAAATTGTGGGCTTGGCTTGCAGGTTAGGTGGAGCTCGAGCTTTGAGTCTGAGCTTGGCCCTCGGGCCCATATTTATATCTGATTAAAGGGTTTCAGGGCCCCTGGGTTTTTTTTCAGTATATATAATTACCCTATACAGATTATTTAGGGTTTCAATATAACTATATTAGGGGTTGTTTAAATTTCTGGGTGGGAACAGTTCCATTCCTAAATTGGGTAGGTGGGTAGGCCCTGGTCCAAGTTTTTAAACTAGGGCTCTGATACCATGTGTAATACCTATACTAAGCTTCAAAGTTAAATAATAAATTTTAATCTAAATTACTTTTCCTTTATTGAACATGACATATAATTTCTATTTATGTTTGCATTATAACAAATCTATCAAATTTATGTTGAATTACTAGCAAATTTAATCAGTTTAGATATCAAATTCACAAATTATACAGTTCAAAATAGTTACAAACAGATTACACAACATAACTTTCATTCTTAATAAAATTAATACTGGTAAAATACCTCTTGAAGAAGAAGTTTGCCCCTTTATTTCCTGTTGTTGTAGACTACTTGAAACTATCTGAAAATTGAATCTTTCCTCCAAACCAACTAGGAACAGAGCCTCTCTGGCTCCCTAGCTCCAGGAACCCTTGTGGTTTCCTGGCCCTCCGAGCCCAAAATCCCCAGCAACCCCAATGCCCCTATGGCAGACCTCCAACAAGCTCCTCAACCAAACCACAACAAGCTCCTCAACAAAACCAGTAATACCATCCTCCAACAAGCTCCTCCCCAGCCCACTAAAACAGTCCCCAACAATAGTGCTTCCCCCTTGCGTTATCCTCCCCTCCATCATTCACGCTAAGTCTCAAAATGAAAATCATTAATTTATTAAACCACTATTCCTTAAATAAATATTTAATCATGGTTATTAATTAGTTAATTAATTAAATTAATATACATTAAACAATTATTTAATCAGGACAATTAATTAATTACTTAGGGTTGTTACACAAGGTAAGGGAGGTGTAATAGCCGATGGACTTGTATTAGTGAAGGTGTACCCTCCTAGGGTGGAGCAGGCGTGTGGGGAATGAGGGTCTGTGGGTTGTGGGTGTAAGTGGCTCCTGGGATAAAAAATCTTTCCTATTTCTTTGTGCAACTTCCTTGTTGTCCTTGTCAAGCCTAGAATTCCCTTGCCCGGTGGAGTTTAGTCCCAGCTCGGGGGTGGACTACTGCTGAGAGTGATGAGCAACGCGGTCTAATGTTGGGAGGTTTGTGGAAGGTCTGCACGCAGTCGGTGGTCTTCTAATAAAATATAAGTATTGTTTTATGTTCATTTACATACTGTGCAATGGTACATATGTTGTAATTGATGAGTATTGCCTGTGTATGTTGTATATGTTGCATGTGTAGGCTTACTGTTATTCCTCAAAATAATATTTTATATATATGTAGAATAGTCATTCTATGTTATATGGATGTGTATGTTTTTCCACAAGTATCTTTGTGTGGCATAGTCAGTAGTTTAAAGATGGAGTTGTCATAGATAAGAGCATTAAAGGAAACATTTAAAGTTGTTTTGGTATCATTACCCAACCTCATGGTGGCTGGGGATGTTACAAAGAGGGTAAGTGATATATGTTACAATGCCTAGGATTGTTGGAAGGGGTGCTATCAGTAGGAGGAAGTACCATGTTTGTTTTCAGGACATCTATATGAAGATGTACCACTAATTCTTGAGCCGTTGGTGGAAGATAAGTGAAACAATTGACTTCCTCCCACCTGATCGACATGCATCCAAAATTTTGTATATTTTCAAGTCGGACTTTCTCAACAGAAGAAAATTTACCAATTCCCAACAAGTGAATGCTCCTTTCCCTCACCAAGATCTCTTTCCTACTAGACACACAAGTTCTAAATGCTCCAAAAATTCACATTCTCATGTTCAATTTTCCCAGAAAGCTCCTTTTCCAGTTATCTCCACTTGTAATCTTACAGAGTTCCATCCATAGCATGTTCCAATGGTGATGCATTCATAGCATGTTCCAATGGTGATGGAGCAAAGGACCAGAGCCTTCAATGGCCTGTCCCAATTTGAACTACTAGATTCAACCATTCTTTCGATTATCAAATGGCGTATGTAATGTGTAGGGATAATAAGAAATGTAATGCATGCAGGGTTAAAAAATGTAATGTAGGTAGGATTGGCATAAATATACACAACATTTTTTATTATAAATATTTTCCCTAACTGAGATAAAATAAGATAAATTCATTTTTAATTGATAAGCCATTCGCATGCATTATCCCTTTATTCAATTAGAAAATCAATAGACTTATCTATAAAAGAATCCAATTTCACAATGATATTTAACTAGTTTTGATTACAACTATCTTTCTAGGTGAATTATGTCCTTCTTATTTTGTTTCATTTTCCCCCCTTTACAGCTCCAAACTTGAACACCTTCAATGCAACTTTTCCTTTCCTAATCATTTCACTCATTTGGTTCATCCAACAACCAAGCTATGTCCGGTATTTTGATTTATTTGGTTCTATTTTGAATGACAATGTTGATTACATGCCATATAACAGGGTGCATAATGGTTTATAATCTTATTACCGTGCACTATAGCAAGTATTATGACCAATACCACTAAAACTAGGAGCAAAGGTACGAATACTCGAAATAACCTTTGGCCTATATTAAAATAGAAATAACCTTTCGTCGGTTACTACATACGTCATAGAAACATTGATGTGCACTTTATTTAACTATGAAAAGGAACTGTGGAGTTCTTTTGGAATCAATCAATCCCAAATATTTTGGCACACTCTCATCATTATAAAATTTGGAAGAGTATATTCTTGGTCTAGATTCTTTGTCTCAACACTTGATAACTAAAATTCCTGCTACAACATTTTAGCTAACAACAAATAATTTATATAAATTATATAGTTCAATATTGTTTGATTAAATATACAACATCTTTGTCAATCTCATCTTACAATATTCTCTCGATTGTTTCCAATCATGCTCGTTAGTTCAAGTAAATTTAGACTCCACATAGTATCAAGAAAAAATAAATATGTTCCTCAAAATGGTTAACTTACACTCAAAATAGTTCCTTGATTGTACTTCTTCAATGGCGAAAAAATTGACACTGAAAAAATTGAATTTAAATAGTCATCCAAGTTTATTATATCTTTTCCAAGAATGCCTGAGCGAGAAGATATTGAGTCATACGTGTTGTATCTTCACCATAAACCCAATTTGATTGAATAGATGGATGAAACAAACTATTCATACAAGCACCAAAGCCATCGACTATTGTTGTTAGTTTCATGTATGTATTTCTGAGGAGACTTTCACATGCATTACCTTGTCCTCATGAAAGAAATACAACCATTGTGAACTTGAACAATGGCTACTGGAAACTCACTTCCTGCATTTTAGGCAAGGACTTGTTGCTCCACAACTCATTTGTTTAGATTTCTCTCATTACTGTGACATTTTTCTATTGGATTGATAAAAAACTTTTATAATGTATTTTTTTTATATTACGATGATGAGATAGTTAAACTTGGTTGTAAAATATTTGAAAGGATGCAATGAGTTAATACTGGTAATATTTATAAATAGGATTAGTATCATAATGTGCATATGCTCATTATGTTTCATTTATGTTTTATTTTGTGTCTATCTTGTTCTTAGTATGTGTGTGTGTGTGTGTGTTCTTTACTATTATTTGATATATTATATAATGTTTAATTTTTTGTTTATTTTTGTTTGGTAAGGAAAATTTTGTAGGGAAATTTAAGTGGTGTTTCCTCATAGTCATGGATGGAAATCCTAGTAAACGCATTAGCATAGATTAGATTACCTCATCTAAGGGAATTCAGACCAAGCATATATTGGTATAAAACTATCCAAATGTCTAACTACATTAGCACTTGAAATAACCCCTTTAACTTATATAATCTTTACTTTTATAAATAAAAATAATTATTATGTTTACAAAATATATTGAAATGTGATATTGAAAATGAATTTGATTAAGATTTAATAAATAATTTTTTTTTAAGTAAGTATCTATATATTACCTGTCATAAAACAAAATTACAGTATCCACAGTGAAATCAGAGATAAGAGTTTGTTGAATTGCCCCGAGGGGAAACCAATTCAGCTCATCCTGGTTCCTCGCATGCCTAAGAGAGATTAAACAATCATGTCTGAATCGCCTCGTAGGGAAACCAATTCGACTATCAATAAGGGTAGATATTTAACAAAATTCTAAAAAACAACTTTCCTCTAACCAACATAAAAAACTAAAGGTGCTAGAAATAGAAAGACATGAATGTAAACACCTGGTCATTCTCTAATTGTTTTGGTCCGACTGTCATGGTCTGTGGTGCACCCTGCAAGTTTCATCATCCTCAGCTTGCTTTCCCATGTCCCAAGAGAAGGTTATGTTGCCTGCATTGTCCATCTGTGGTGGCGAAGCCAGATTAATATGTTGTGACGGAGCTAGAATAACGCTCCCTAGGGCAACGATGTCCACGTCCTATCCTTGTATGGGTAGAAGCATGAATTAAACTAGAGTTTCCAATTGCTCTAAGCATTGGCCAAGGTGCCCCAGGTGAAATTGGAGGTCGTCAATGTATTGACGGATAGAGAATACCGGGTCTAGGAGAACTGAGACCAAGTCTCGGTGCCTAGAGAAAGAAGCAGGCGAGCATGAGGCGCACGATGCCCCGTTTGAGAAAAAGTAAAGCTCTAGATGAGGTGGCTCCTCCTTGATAGTGAATTTGTCCAGCTGAGCATGAAGGTCTTCCAACACATCAGAGCAGAGTGGGTGGAAGGTGGCGAGGCAGGTGGAGAAGGTGGTGCCATTGCAGGTTGAGAACGTGAAGCAATGTCTGAAATTGGACCAGGTGAAAAGCCCAACAAATTTCCTTGTAGGTTGAACTACTCCACCTTGCATGCCCAGGGCAAAAACAACGAAGAAAGACTTGGATGTTCAAGGGGGGTGAGCGGATGTCGGAGGTGAGCAGTCAGGTGGTGGTGCAAGCATGGGAACAAGATGAGACATGGTTCCTCTGCTTCAATACCAGAGAGGCCCCCTTTTGGGATTTCCTCTATGTTGAGGCATAGCCTGGAAGACCAGAGGATTGAGAAAAGATAGAACCAAAGGTGAGAGAAGAAAATCGCCCAAGGGAACCAGGGAGAACACCTCAGAGTGGGATTTTCCAAGGGGGGGGAACATGCATACACTGAGGAGATCCATCGGCATAAAATGGGGCATGCAGACTAAATTCCCACACGCACAGAGTTACTAGTAATTCGTCCTTCGCCATGGCCGAAATGAATGTCTAGCAAGAGACAGACTGCAATAGTGGAGGGTGGTTGGAGTCATAAGGAGGAATGAATGTCAGGGGACATCGGGCATAAATGCAAGAGGGGTTGGCATGTGTCGATCACATGCCCCTCAGAGAGGTGGCATGTGTCAACTCCTCCATAGGTCAAGTGGTATGCACTAACACCCCATCTGGGGGTCAATAAATTTAATTTTAAAATCATCAATAAATTTTTTTAAGAGGTAATTTCTTTGATTAAAGAGATTGAGTATAAAAATATTTGGTTCAAAAGAGATTATTAATAATAATATTTTTATTTTAAGGTCACAACCAAGCTAGACACCAAATTGGTGTATGAAACTCCCTTGTTTTGGGGAGAAGGGACCCCTTGCACCCAATGATTTGACTGGTAAAGTATACAGAGGTATACATACCCTACCCCCTCTGGATTTGAAGGAATTAAAATGGCATATATTTGAGAATAGACTTCCACACTTTATCACATTAGTGTAGAATTTTAAAGAGAATAACATGTGTTAAATCTTTGAAATGTTCCTCACGTTTCAAGTGTACACTCCACCCATTATTAGGGGAAACAAAGCTTTGAAAAAAACACTTTTTTCAAAGATTTGTTTCACCTGATGATGACTGGAGTATCCAACTTATTTCAAAGCTTTGTTTCCCCAGATGATGGGTGGAGATTCTTTCAAATATTTTTTCCCCTGATGATGGGTGGAGTACTTTGTTTCCCTATTGATATGTAGAGTGTCCACTCGAATATACGTCTTTCAAAACTTTGTTTCCTCTAATGATGGGTGGATTGTCCATTCGAAACATCAAGAATATTTCAAAGATTTAACACAATACTTCTTTCAAAACTTTATCTCCCCTTATAAATGTTGAATTGTCCAAAAAAATAAGTCCACTCAAAATATCCAAACTGTTCCAAAATTTTAACATAAATTATTCTCCATAAAATTTTCATTAACATATATATATATATATTCACAACACAGTTTACTTTTTTTCATGATCTCTTCTAGGTTTAGGGTTTCATGCTTCAGCCAGCCCTTCGCCCTGACCTTTGTCTCCCCCTC
>JZKD02S1999897.1:2086556-2100100 GCA_000966675.3 Picea glauca
ATAAGATCATACATGAATGCATGAGAAGAGGCCCTTGCCTTTCCTTTACACTTTTTGGCTCACCTTGTCCCTCCAAAGTGACTTTCATTTTATTAATATTTAATTAATTAATTAACCTTTTTACCTTTGAAAAGCTTCTTATCTGTCCTTGTGGCTTCCCTGGCCACTGAAAGTCACTTCTAGCCATTCCATCCTGTAGTTTTTCTCCTCCCGATTCCAATGAGCTATTACACTGAGAGGTGCCTCCAAGTAATGTGCCCAAAATGACCTCTTCAGTGAATTCCATTGACTTATAGCTCAAAATAGTCAAAATCATGGAAATCGTTGGAATGCAACGAAACCAAAGCCAATCTATGCGGAATGGCTCATAATGATGGAATATGATCATCAATGCAAGGTGGACCCCACAATGCCTCTCAAATACCCTTGTACTCACTCTAGCACCCATCTGGCTACTCTGGTCATCATAAATCCCTGCCCTGTGATGATGTCCCAAAGTGGGGATATTACACCGAAGGCGTAGAGGGACTATAGCGATCGATAATTCGTTGACTTCATATTAATATGTCCTTTGACTATAAATTTCCACATCATCTGTATTGTTCGAACTATAGAAGTAAAAACATTATTTTTTATATAATAAAAAAAACCTTATATGCCATCGTCTCATTGGAAAATATATTTGAGGTCTTATTGCCAACTTCATTGTTCCCAATGTTGTAAATGTTTAGATATCCAAAGTTTTGAGCTTAGAAACTCTTTTTTAATTTTTATTACATTTTTACTGAAATGTTTACATACCGAAAGTTTAAATTTTCGCATCATCTATATTGTTCGAACTATAGAAGTAAAAACATTATTTTTTATATATTAAAAAAAACCTTATATGTCATCGTCTCATTGGAGAATATATTGGAGGTCTTATTGCCAGCTTCGTTGTTCCCAATGTTGTAAATGTTTAGATATCCAAAGTTTTGAGCTTAGACACTCTTTTTTAATTTTTATTACATTTTTACTGAAATATTTACATACCGAAAGTTCTGAGCATCGACGTTGTTTTTTAATGTTTTTATTATTATTTCTATTTGTATTGAAATGTTTACATACCGAAGGTTTAGAGCATTGAC
Organism: Picea glauca; assembly: GCA_000966675.3. Lineage (NCBI taxonomy): Eukaryota > Viridiplantae > Streptophyta > Pinopsida > Pinales > Pinaceae > Picea > Picea glauca. The sequence continues at coordinate 2,087,684 of JZKD02S1999897.1, forward strand.
ACTTTTTTTGAGGTGCTTGAATAGGCCTAACAACTTAAATGTTTACATAGCACGAGGTCCTTAAACAAGCCTGACAACTTAAATGTTTGCATACTATGAGGCCCTTAAACAACCTGACAACCTTAAATGTTTACCTAAATAGGCTTCTCAGAGTACATTTTTCCTTGAATATTTCCACATAATGTTGCAGTGAATTTGGACAATATTGTTGTCCACCACCAGTTGCATAGTCATTATATGTTTCATACTTCTTCTATGCTTGGAATGCAATTTGGTCATCATTGAAGATACATACATTGTTTACTGGTTCGGTGGGTGCTTCTTCTTTGTTGGTTCGTCGGTTGTTGCTTGTTTTTGTTTGGTTCAACTTTGCAAGGTTGAGGACCTACACCTGGGGTTGGACCTGTTGGTGCTTGCTGCTTTCTTTTGTTTACTTCAACTTTGTAGGGTTAGGGTCCTGCATGCGCAGTTGGAGCTATTTTTTTTACTTTGCAGGGTCCAGGTGTTGCACCCACAATTTGACCCGCGCTTCTGTCATTCATCATTTCGGAGTAAGTTTCGATGCCATAATTTCATTTCTATTCGTTCTTTGATGTTTACTGTTTGCAGTTTGCAAGTAATAATGTTTGATTATTTCTACTGGCATGCTCAACATATGTTTCAGGCTCCTTCTTTGCTTGGGCTGTAGTTTGGTAATCATTGGAGATACATATGTTGTTTACTGGTTTAGTATTTGTTGCTTGTTCACTAGTTCGTTGGTTTGTTTGTTGTTGCTTGTTGTTGTTTGGCTCAAGTTTGCGAGTTTGAGGTCCTGGGGTTGCAGTTGGGCATGTTTGTGCTTCCTCGTTGGTTTGTTGCTTGTTGTTTTCTTTTGTTTACTTCGGCTTTGCAGAGTTGGGGTCATGCGTCGACAGTTGGAACTATTTTTTTTTCACTTTGCGGTGTTCAGGTCCTGCACCCGCAAGTGGACCTGAAGTTCTGTTGTTTATCGTTTCTGGCGAAGTCGAGATCTAACGCTTGTCCCATGCCCACCTATCCTACTATTAAATTTTTCTCCAATTTTTTTTCCTAGATCTAGACCATACCTACATGCCTTTGCGAAATGTTCTTATAGAAGAAAAGGATACTAAGATGGTGCTAGCAACAATGGTGTTCCATGGATTGCAAATTGCAGTATTCAGTTTCTATGTTGTTTGGCGTGCAACATTGCTAGCATAATGAATGTGTTCTCAAATGCATCACACCATTTAAATTTGGACAAAACCATTATCATTCTAAGATACTTCAGTGTTGACATGATACAAAATAGTGGCATAACAAATAATTGGACAACTACATGTGCAATTAAAATGTTCGTTGTCTTTTTGTTAAGATAAAACATGTGCAAAACACACTTATTAACCATATATGGTGAAATGTTCCCATATCATAATACAACCTCTTTATCCTATACACAAAATGGTGTGACCATGATACAATTTGTCTTGTACTTGAAATATGAGATGTACATCAAAGATACTGCAAAATTATATTTCCATGTCTCAAAGCATAGCGGGATACTCTGCTGCAGAAAACCAAAATCATTCAGCAATGGCCATGCAATTTCTTAATATTTTCTAGCTTGTAATATATTTTGGGCAGGAAAAAATTTACAGAATTACAACCATGGATGAAGAAAAGAAACGGTTCATGTTTCTAACTATCTTTTATTCTGTTACTTGATTCTCATTTATTGTATGTACATATTACTTTTTCTCCCCTGCATACCATCTTCCATTCATGTTCATTGTATTTTGTGCGTTCCCACATTGAAACAAACAAAATAGCTGGAGAAAACGAAGGAGTCTTTACCGCAAGTGTAAAAGAGGAGATACAAAGGTACATGATTGTACTATTATTTGATATTCCATTGTTTTGTATTTCATTTATTTTATGTATATGTGTTCACCTAATTTATTGTATGTAGATATTGCGTATCTTCCTACATAATAACTTATCTTCATGTCCTTTGTATTTTATGTGCCGCTACATTAAAATAAATCTAACTCTATTTATTTTTTTTACATGTCTTCCTGCATACCAACTTCCTTCATGTCCATTGTATTTTTTTGCATTGCTACATTTAAACAAACAAAGTAGTTAGAGAAGATGATGGACTCTTTGCCGCAAATGTAGAGGAGGAATTACAAAGGTGCATGCTTCTACTCTTATTTCACATTCCAGTGTTTAGTATTTCATTTATTGTCTGTATATTTGTTCTACTAGTTCTTCTACTTCTTTGCACCTATTCTACTATATGTAAATACTACGTATCATTCTACATAGTAACTTATCCTCATGTGAATTGTATTATCTTTGCTACTACATTGAAATAAATAGAACTGTATTTATTTCTTTTACATGTCTTTCTGCATACTAACTTACCTTCATGTCCACTGTAGTTCGATGTTGCTACATTGAAAGAAACAGATTGGTTGTATAGGAAGATGAATTCTTATATTCCACAACAGAGGAGGCTGAAGTACAATCTACGAAAAGGTATACCAATTGTGCTAGTAAATCAAACACACAAAACGGGTGGATGCATATAATATTGGACTAGAAAACAATGATTTGGAAACAATGGGCCTTTTTTGAGATTTCCTGCTTCCAAACATTGCCCTCCCCATTTCTAATTTTCCCACTTTATATTATCCCTTTTTTACTCTCTTCTATACTTAATCGAATTCCCCTTCATTTTTCTTGTCTACTTTCTCTTTATGGTTGCTTTGCTTAGTCATATTTTCGAAAATGTCTAGGTGTGTGGGTTAGCGGACTCACAGGTTCACATTTATACTCATTCTTCTATATCACGACTCTGACCGACGATTGCCTCATTCCATACTTAGCCACTTTTTTTATCACGGGTTCCCGGGCTTGCGGGTTCAAGATTGCGCCTCTAGCTTCAGAGGTTCTGCGATATACAGATTGGTCGTCGTACACCCCCATCATGCCCTATTCCCTGTTACACATTTTTGCAGTCAAAAAATCTGAGGCATACAATTTGACCGTCGGTTCCTCATGTGTCATGAGTATCCGTTGACATACTATTTCGTAATCCATCTCCTTCGACCCTGTATGTGACATTCAGAAAAATTATGGGAAATATACAATGCATATGCTTATTTATTCCTTCTAATGTTCATCTACACATGCTTGCATCAGAAAAACTTGGACTAGTGACATGGCCATGAGCAATCAATCATCGCAAACATCAACAGACCGACAAGGCCAAAGGTAAATATTCATACATTGTGTTCCTCATATGTTTACCAAACAAATATCCTCAACTATTTATTCATCCATGCAATGGTAAAGATACTGATGTCATCTGCAACACATAATTTGTAGTTCACAAGAAGTATCAATGAGCACAAGTGAGACATCGAACATAATGCAAGTTCCGCAGACTAAGAGGTCTTGTTGCAAAACTATGGCTCCATACTTCATCCAAGTTGTGCATCTACTTGTGCATTTATGCCAGGAAAAAAGAAAACAAAAAAATAATGCAGACTACCATTCACATTACTTTTCCTATTCAAAAAATGTCACTAGGTCTAAACTTATAACACCCAAAATACTATCAATAGAGGGCTTAAACAACCGCCGAACTGGAAAAGTGTTCGTCGGGGACATAATGGTCGTCTATAACACTTTCTTGGATAAGGAAAACAAAACTAGATCCATTATGCGTGCTGACATGACAGACAATGAAGCCCTGATGATAGTCACACTGACTATTCCCACACAACTTGTCCAGAAACATGTATAAAATATATTTCCAAGTAATGGGATATCCATTACAAATTTTAATATATTTCCCAAAAAAGTATATGACAGTGGTGATTGTGATCGTATTATATCGCTCAACGAAGCAAGTATTGTGGAAAAAATTATCATTATTTGTTCAGAATATCATTTCGTCTCGGACATAACTATCAGCCAACTTGCACAGAGAAATGACACTTACCCAATCGAAACCATTGGTGCATCTGTTACACTCGTGAGAAAAATTGGCTCGCAACACATTCTCCATATAAAAGATGGAGAGTTAGACAACAACAAGGCAATGGTACCGTTCTCCATATACAATTTTTTCCTTTACTTTCACATGTCCATGTATCTCGGTTATGTTACACAACTATTGTTGGATTATTGAAAGGAGGGGTGAATCAATAATAGAGAAATAATAACCCTTTTAACCATATAATCCAAGTTTTATATCAATGTAGCATTATCATCCAATAACTGCTGAGTAAATAAGCAATGAAAAAATGAACAATCATACACATACATAGTACACCAGTGTTTTACATGGAAACCCAAAGCGGGAGAAAACCACAGAATGTTTTTTCTTATATGTCTTGAAGAATTACATTCATTGGAAGAACCAACTTCCTTTGTTTTCCAGTTGCAACTGGAAGGAGACTCCAAACCCCTTGTTTCTCAGGCTACAACCTGAAGGAAGCTCCAACTCTCCTATTCTATGGCTACAACTAGAAGGAGGCTACAACCCCCTATGTTCTCTGGCTACAACCACTTGTCCTTTCCCTGTCCAACCACCGTGAAGTAGAAATATAATGATGGAACCACTGTGAGATATACCGTTGTAAACCTGTACCAATAAACCTGAACCATGCAATAACCATGCAACAACTTGTACCTCAACCTATAATCAACCTGTACCATAAACAAGTGCATCAACCATGCACCAACTTGTACCAAACAACCTGTAATCAACATGTACCATAAACAAGTGCATCTAAGCATGTACCAAGTATGAACCAATCATGTGTTAACTACTAATCAACTATGACTCATCAATATGTACCAACATCATCAACTATACAGCTCATGTATGTGCCAACTCATCAACTACTTGTCTCAACCATGTACCCAACATGTACCTTAACCAAAATCCCTCATCAATTTCATCATCCAAATATGACTTGTAACTCTTTAATAGACCTGGTGTATATGATCACATACATGTAAACCTTCCTTAACTTTAACAATAAGAGACTAACATTTTCATCAATCTTATCTTTAGTCTCACATGACTAGTTTTGGATTAGTCAAAAACCCTAACTTGAAATAATCATAACTATGTACCTGTAATGAATAAATATCTAAAAAATGATACACAATGTTCTTCAGTGTGTTTTATACAATTCCTCCAGGTTTCACTACTTGAAACCTGACAGAAAAGGAGTTATAGAAAAAATGGCATACCTTGATGAATTATGTCTTATTCTAGATAGCGACCTTGTAGAGCGTGCCCCACATGGAATATTTGTTGAATCGATATGAAAATGTTACAAATAATACTATAGACTTTAATATAACCAACACATTTTTTCTTACTGAATTTGGATCTTTTATGAAGAAGTTGTGATGTTTTTTTCCTGTAACACCTGTTTTAGACTAGTTTCAGGACTAGCCACAAACCCTATTTTCCACAGAGTGTAACTCAAAAAATACAATGACCCACAAGATGAATTTTTTACCACAGATACTTGGATATGTTTCCTAAATGGAATAGAAATTGCACGGTCTAAGTCATTCTAGAAAAAAAGTTATTGTGAAAATGGTGAGATGACCTGTAAATAATATACCTTAGAAAACATCATCAAAAGAATTTATCCTCCCTTGAATTCCGGCCTTATTTTCTCCACCTTCCTTCTAAAATTCAGATCAGATATGATTTTATTACCTCATAAACCTATAGATATTCAATATTCTCAAGTGTGATCTAAAATGAAAGAGCCTTGCATCTTATTTATACTCACCAAGTAGCTTCCTTAAAAACATCTTCTAGGTCACTTTGCCCACTTTCCTTATTTTAGGGTTAACCCACTTCTAATTTCTCCATTAAATTTATTATATAATAATTTATTTTATATTCACTTTGAAATATAGTAAAATCGTCATTTCACTTTATTATTTACCTTCTAAAATCTCTTAAACCACTTTGACTACTTTGACCCTTTGGGGCTTCTAGATGACATATGAGGGTCCTCCAACTTTGTAAGGCCATGACTCTCAAAACGTGAGGAGTTATGTGACGTTCCACATACCGCCATAAATGGAATGACATGTACTATCCATATAGAATAGTATTACCTACAAATATATCAAAATTCATATCATTATCCATCAAACAAACTTGGGTCCATTACCCAAACCTGGGTTCTCCAACTTCTTATAGCCATAACTCTCTAACCGTGAGGAGTTATGTGACGTTCCACATACCACCATAAATGGAATGACAAAAAATATCAATATAGGATAGTTGCACTGATAAATTCATCGATCTTCATATCATTATTCCACAAATAAGCATGTGTTCTATAACCATACTTCTAGGATAACTCAATTCGCAAAGCGTCTTCCCGTGAGGGCTTTCACCATAAGGGGACCACTTTGGAGTTCATCCTTTGTGCTATTGGGATTTATTCAAGGGTTGGCTTCAATGACAACCAACCTTAATAAAAAACTATTTCACTGTTCCATGTTACAGTTGCAATTGTTCGACACCTATTCAAATTTGTTTTCCTCAATGGAATAACAATTGCATAAAGGGAAATTTCCACTTATTCTCTTCAAAAATATAACAAAGAAAAGAGATGTTAAAGAAAGGATATTTTGCACAACCCAAGAAACATTTATAACAGAATTGCGAACATACATAGTACATGATCTCAAGAAACTAGCTAGCTCTACAACGGTTGTGCGTATATATCTACAATTTCATCCTCACTTTCCTCATACAAATTGCCTTCACCAATTTTCTGTAGTTTTTCTTTTTTTGTTGTGCAATTGTATATTATATTGATCAATATATTAACTGTTATGCTCATGTGCCCAGGTTGAAGGTGTTTTGGTTGTAGCAAATGCGTATTTGGCCCCCTTCGAGCCTGTATGTGCCAAATGCAACTCTCCTTCTTCTGCTTTTTCTTTCATAAATGATGATACAATTGATTTTCTACGATGAAATAAAAAATTCCCTTACACATATAGAGATTGCCTCAATGATGTCATCCGAACCATGGGCAACACAATCGTACATTGTACAATTAGATAACCTCTGTTACAAGATGTGCTTCCTGGGTTAGCAGAATTGTCATATGAAGTATACCTACAGAAAAAGTAAAACAGTGTCTACATGTTGTGCGACTTTCAGATACATAAAAAATTTACCTTAAATGAGGACAATGCAATACTACATATCAACTGAAAAATAAAATAATAAAAAATAAAAAATAAAATAAATAAATCATATCAAGCTTTGGCAGGAAACAAAAAAATATCATGTGTGTCGGTAATTGTTCTTCAATACCCAAATGAATGTTCATCGGACTCGAGTTATTAGGAGTGTACATCTATGGTTGTAAAATTTTCTTTCCATATATTTTGTCTCTTTTTGCACTTGAAAAAATAAGGAGAATCTAATTACAAATCAAATCGTTGTTGTTATTTTTATATTTTTTTGCATCTCCCAGTAAGAATTTTGCTTATTTGTTGGGGTGTCCAATTGAAAAAACAAATGGTGGCTAGTTGTAGATTTGTTGGAGGAGTTTGCACCTTTTTGGGTGCCCAAATTGGAAAAAAAAATCCAACTATATAGCCATGGCGGGATTTCTGCATTTTTGGGGTACCCAACTAAAAAAGAAGATGATCTCCAACTATACATTTATGGTATGATATCTGCATTTTCTTGATGCCCTAATTGAAAAAAAAAGGCTCAACATGGATTGAAGCATGAGCTTGATATCTTTAGAACTCGCTATAGATATTGGGGAGTTTGGGCATTGGAATTCATACAGACATGTGCATTTATTGCTAATGTACAAGCGCATAAGATTGTTCAGTCCATAAATGGGAAGCATGAGGAAAAATCCCATACAAAGTATCCAACTGTGAATAACTCAGGCCCATCCTTTGAACCGTCGAAATGTCTTGCTCCTATGGGCATAACCATTAGGCATTTCCAATAATATTGGAAATCTGGCATTGTTAAAACTAGTAGTGATAGAACATGGCACTATCAGAAGAAAATGTCCATTGTGATCTTTCTTCATGTTAAAATAGTAATAAGAAAGTTTCTTGTTTCCCATTTGGGGGTTTGGCTATAGCTGGGATACAATGGTGAAGCTCCATTCATTTTGTGTTGTCTTGTGTTTGGAAGACTTCTGTTCATATCTCATGGCCCCGGTTATTTTCTCATGGGAACATATACCAGATGTAAGAGAGAACCAATGCCACGTGTGTTTTTTTTATATATATCAAATTTTTTGATGCATAGGTCGATCTGTACTGCTTTATGGACCCTTGTGGGATCTCACTTGGCGCCTTTTGTGTTCATGTGTTGCCTTGTGCATCGACTTTCAATACATTTGGTGTTTACTTGGCTCTTGGTTGTATGCTTTGTTCTGAAAAATTTGTGATACATTCAGGATCTTGGCGGTTTTTCTATGATCTTAAAGAATATAAAGGACCTTCTTTTCCTTTTGATATAAGATATCTCACGCAAATGTAGTATGTGGCTCGTTTTAGCACTTTTCCTTGATCGATGAACTTAAAAAAATTCATCTCTAGGACTATTTTGAAATAAAAGGATATATACTATGTGAAGTCCAATGGAACTATCATATCAACCACAAAACATTAAAATTCAAATTCGTCTTAAAATTCAAATTCTTCATTGTTATACTTACAGTGAAGTTGACAGTACAATAGCAAGACTAAATCACAATGCGGCGGTCGAGGCCCCGGCCTAGAAATTTTGTTTTCATCTCAACCTTGCTAGCAAACAATTTTTTATTTCCCTATCGCTTCCTTGATTCATTTACTCCAAAAGGGAAAATTTTATTAGTTGTCCATCCCCTGGCCTCTATTTGAGCACGTTTTACTTTATTAATGAAATTACCAAATTTCTTATTCGCGAAAAAATAAATAAATAAAAACCCCTGATCTATGGTGGTTGTAGTCAAATGGGACTATGAAATCAACTACAATATTAAAAGTCAAAATCGTCATTGTTGTTTCTAGACATGCAATTATTAATCTTTAATGCTAACAACCCATAATGCAAGAAGTTTAATACTTAAGTTAATATGTCAAAGTCATGGAAGAATGTATCAAGAACACAATTACTCCCACAAGTTGCAATAAAAACTAATATTCAACAAATCATTTGCTCACACCCGTTTTAATGGTACAAGCACAATAGAAAAAAAGTAAGTGGATAAAATTTTGGACTAAAAAATAATGGTATTGCAACAATGGGGCTTGTTTGAGACCAATTACCGCTTATGAAAATTCCCCTTTCTTTTTCCCCTGTAGTTTCTCTTTCTAGTTACTTAGCGTTTTTTCCGAAAATGTCTTACTGCGCGGGTTGGAAGATTCACGGGTTCACATTTTTATTCATGCTTTTATATCAACATTCTGACCTAGCGCTTCCCCTTTCCATACCTAGCCAATTTTTTGATCGTGGGTTCCCACCCAGGAGGTCTCTAAATTGCACTTCCATTGTTTCATGACCTGCAAACATCACTTTGACTTCTGCGATATGGAAATTTATTTCCAGACTCCCATATCATCTCCTCTTTCGTGTTACAGATTTTTCACTGAAATGTTCGAATACATTAAATTTGACCGTCGGGGCCTCACGTCTCATCGGGAACCCTTGTCACCCTATTTTGAAGCTCGTCCAACCACTTTCCACACTTGGCCATTTGTTGGAATCTCTTTCATGGATCGTCGGGTTGTTGGGTTCAGGAAATTTCTAATTCCTAGTCATTGTTTCCTATGCCCGCCACCTTCAGAATTCTTTCCAAGTATATGAAATAAGTATACAACTTCTCCAGAAACATACAAAAAATATCTTTCCAGGAAATGGAATATCTATTACATATTTGAATATATTAGCCCTTCTTTTCCCTCTTTTATACTTAACCAAATTATTGTTTATTTTTCCCCTCTACTCTCTCTTTTTGGTTACTTAGTTGTTTTTCCGAAAATGTATAACTGTGTGGGTTGGCGGACTCAGGGGTTCACATTTTCACTTGTTCTTTTATATCGCGACTCCAATCGACCGCTTCCCATTCCATACCTAGCCACTTTTCAGATCACGGATTCCCAAGCAAGTGAGCTCTTGATTGCAATTTCATTGTTTCGTGACCTGCAAACAACACCTGGACTTCTGTGATATACAAATTTATTTTTGGACTCCCACATCATACCCTCTTCTGTGATACACAGTTTTCACTCATAAGTTTCGAGACCTACAATTTGACCTTCGGATCCTCACGTCTCCTGTGGAAATATTGTCACCCCATTTTGAAGCCCGTGTGTCCGCTTTCCATACTTGGCCATTTCTTGGAATCTCTTTCGTGGATTGTCGGGTTGGAGGGTTCACGAAATATCCAATTCCTAATTGTTATTTCATGTGCCTTCACACTTCTTTCCAAGTATGCAATAATTGAGGTTTAATACTAACAACTCACCATGCCTCGAGGAGACAGTCATACTAATTATCCCTACACAACCTGTTCAGAAACATGTAGAAAATATCTTGCCAAGTAATGGGTTATCTATTACAAATATCAATATATTAGTGAAACGAGTCCCACCAACCATTTCCCTATTCCATACTTACCGACTTTTTCGCTTGCGGATTCCAGGACAAGCATACTGCACTTCCAATGTTCCTTGACCTGCAAATAGCACCCTGACTTCCACGATATACAAATTGACTTCCAGACTCCCACATCATCCCCTCTTCCATGTTACACATTTTTCACTCAAACGTTCGGGGCCTCACGTCTCCTTGAGAACATTTGTCACCCTATTTTGACGACCGTTCGTCCGCTTTCCAATTCCTAGTCATTGTTTCCTGTGTCTGCCACCTTCACACTTCTTTCCAAGTATATGCAATAAGTATACAACTTCTCCAGAAACATGCAGAAAAGATCTTTCCAGGAAATGGGATATCTATTACATATTTGAATATATTAGCCCTTCTTTTCCCTCTTCTATACTTAACCAAATTCTCATTTCTCTTTCCCCTCTACTTTCTCTTTCTTGTTACTTAGTCATTTTTCTGAAAATGTCTATCTATTCAAGTTGGCAGACTCACGGGTTCACATTTGCACTCGTGATTTTATATCGTGACTCCGACCAACTGCTTCCCAATTCCATACCTGGCCACTTTTCCGATCATGGATTCCCGGGCAGGTGGGATTTAGATTGCACTTCCATTGTTTCGTGACCTGCAAATAACAACCTGACTTTCGTGATATACAAATTTCCAACCAGACTCTCACATCATACCCTCTTCTGTGTTACACATTTTGCACTCAAAATTTATGAGACATGCAATTTGACCATCGAGTCCTCACGTCTCTTGTGGAATGATTGTCACCCCATTTTGAAGCCCGTACATCCGCTTTCCATGCTTCACCATTTCTTTGAATATCTTTCACGGATCGTCGGGTTGGCAGGTTCACGAAATATCCAATTCATAATCGTTGTTTCATGTGCCCGCCACCTTCACACTTCTTTCCAAGTATGGAATAACTGAGGTTTAATGATGACATCTCACCATGCCTCAAGGAGACCGTCATAATAACTTTCCCTACACAACTTGTCTAGAAAAATGCAAAAAATGTTCTGCTAGGTAATGGGATATCTATTAAAAATATCAATATACTAGCGAAAATGAATTCCACCGACCATTTCCCTATTCCATACTTACTGACTTTTTCTCTTGTGGGTTCCTAGATAGGCAGGTTCAAGATTTCCCTTGCATTGTTCCGCGACCTGCAAACAACACCCAAAATTCAGTGATATACATGCAGAAAATATCTTGCCAGGTAATGGGATATCTATTACAAATTTCAATATATTAGTGAAAACGAGTCCGACCAACCATTTCCCTATTCCATACTTAGCCACTTTTTCGATTGCGGGTTCCCGGACAAGTGGGCTCAATATTGCCTTTCCATTGTTCCATGACCTGCAAACAACACTCGAAATTCCGCAAATATACAAACTGGCTGCTGGACTGCCCCATCATGCACTCTTCCCTTTTACGCCTTTTGCAGTCAAAACTTCCAAGACATACAATTTGATCGTCAATCCCTCACCTCTCCTGAGAATCCCCTGTAACCCTATTTTGAAACCCGTTCGACCGCTTTTCATACTTGGCGATTCCTTTCTTTCTCTTCCCCGTCCCCATTACCTTCACACTTGTTTATAATAAAAAAATGTTTATAAACACACACACACACACACACATATATTATAAATACATATAATTTGATCGTCGGCCGCTCACCTCTCCTCTGTATCCCTTGCAACCCTACTTTCAATCTC
>JZKD02S1999897.1:2102524-2116635 GCA_000966675.3 Picea glauca
AGAGAGAGAAGGTCTTATTTCTAAGTATGCAATTAGTAATCTTTAATGCTAAACCAAGATTTTTGGAGGGTTATATTATCCCTTCTGAGTGTTAATTTCAAACATCATGGAATTTCGTTCGCGCGTTGTCATGTTGGTCTGTTCACGAAATATTCAATCCTTAATTTTGAAAATGAGTCCAATTGATCGTTCCCCTATTCCATACTTAGCCACTTTTCCATAATTCCACAAATATACAAACTGGTCGCTGAACTGCCCCATCATGCCCTCTTCCATTTTACACATTTTTCAATAAAAAAATCCGAGACATACAATTTGACCGTCAGACACTCACCTTTCTTGAGTATCCCCTGTAACCCTATTTTGAAGCCCGTCTGACGCTTTTCATACTTGGAAATTCCTTACTTTCTCATCCCTTTCTCCGTCACACACACACACACACACACACACACACACACACACACACACACACATATATAAGGTCTTATTTCTAAATATGCAATTGGTAAGATTTAATGCTAACATCTCATCATGCAGGAACCATATAGATTGTCATTGATGAGCGAAAGGCTCGAGGAGATATCCCATTAATATGAATTAAACCAAGATTTGTGGAGGGTTATATTATCCCCTCCGAGTGTTAATTTCAAACATCATGGAATGTCGTTCGCACGTCGTCAGGTTGACGCATTCACAGAACCTCCAATCCTTAATTTCTCTTCGTCTTACCTTCCACCTCACACTTATAAGTATGGAATAATTAATCTTTACTACTAACATCACATCATGCAACACCCATAGAGATTGTCATTAATGAGTGAAAGGCTCGAGGAGATTTCTCATTCACACGCATTGAACCAACATTTGCGGAGGGTTATATTATCCCCTCCAACTATTCATTTCAAGAATCGTCTAGAGAAAATGCATGTTCTCATAAACTTAAGGCACCATCTCGACAACGGTTATGTGGAGATACAGTGAACATCTTTCGGCGCAAGATCCAGAACTTCTAGTGGTCCAGGGCATATTCTTACTACTCATCCCCTTCTGCCCAGAATGAAATAATTTGGACCTCTTGGATTTCTCCTACAGGATGTTTCCCTGATGTTTTTTACTGTAAGGAGATGGTCTCTTGGTGTGCCAATAAATATATTTCAAGCCAAAGAATTATTCCACTGCAGGACCACTCTTTTGTGTATTTGTCACCTCAATTATTTTTCTAGATGTTAATATTGTTAGAGCCAACATTGACGTGCAGAGGAGAATACTCCAAGAAGTTCCTAAGAAATAATAATAACAGGTTGGACCTCTTTCCTGAGTTCTTGGAAGACCCAATGGAAGTTCCTGAAGATATCACAAACTTGTAGGTTAGTTCATTTAGAAATTCATTCCGGGAAATTGCCTGGTTGTTTACAAGAATAAAGGGACATGAATCCACAACAACTATTTCTTGCATGGTTCTTTATATTTTGTATTTCATAGTAAAGGAACAAGCCATTTTTTATTGGGGGAAGCTAATTTCCCATGCAATTTGTTCCCAACTGTCAAGCTTCAAAAAGGAGAAGAAATTTTATGTCATCCCACTTGGTTTTCGTGATAGTGCATTACTGTTAGTTTCCAAAATTGTCTCTGTCCAAGAAGATAAACTAGGAATTCAACCCAGTAACCTTTTGGTACCAGGCCTTGTGGAAGCACAAGGCCTGCCACTATTTTTATGAGGTTTTTAATGACTTTATCTATGTTTTCAAAGTTTTATTATTAGGAGAAGATGCTCGCTACATATCTGAATAGGCAACAAAATTTTTGGACAAGAAGGGGCCACTTGAACAAATGGAGAATTACAGTGTGATAAGGATTTTTGGCTCCAAGGAAAAATCTTCTCTCCTTCCATGTCATATTACAGACAAAATGTGTGTTATAGAAATAGCAAGGCAATACAACTACTAGTAGCATCTATTCCATGAGAAGAGAAAAAAACAGTTCATTCCTCTGCCTTGGAAAGTTGGGGACTTTGTGTTGAGGAACGTCAACAAAATTGATGAATTTGCAGCCCATTTCAACAACTTGAACCTAATATATGCTGAAAGGACAAGAGGGTTCGACCCTAATCAAAATGTTTTAGAGAATTTACTTACAGTTGGCCTCGACAATTATTTTTTCCAGAGATACCTAAGAAAAAACAGAGACACTGACAAAAACACTCCTTCTTCTGATGTCGACGACCTAGACACATTGCAAAGGACCACTGAATCGTACAAGCAATAGGGAAAAGGCCCCGATGAGAAGAGTGTTCAATCATTAGATAACACTCCCAAAAGTATGACATCCTGGAGCATCACTCCAACAACCTACCACAGTAAGAAAGAAACCCATATTTCTTCAAACGAAGGAGGAGATAACAACCCTCCTCGCCCTAAAATTGATATTTCTCACAAGCTTCCCGTGGAGAAGAAGAGAAAAAAAATTGTAGGGTAGGCGGAAGAGCCCGAAATTGAGAGTAAGAACATGGAACTTGAGACTGATCTAGATAGCATATTCCGCAACCTTGATCATCCCGGAATGAGATCAATGTCACCCCCTTGAGAAGCTACATTGAATAATGGGTCGAAAGGGAATTGAAGTAGGTCGTCGATGAAAGGAAACAAGCAGTTGACGTGATTCCAGTAGTCGTCGACGACAAGAATAAAAAGTTATCAACAAGAAAATATCAAAAGGGATGATATGTACCATCACTGTAAGTCTATACTGATCACATCCTATTTTTTCTATCAATCTAGTTATTCCACCTTTTTAAATAGAAATGTCTAACCAAAGACTCATACCTTCCAATTTCTTCTTTCTAGGTATTACACTCTACTATCGCCCACTTCTTCTTTCCACAGTCCTATTTATTGTACATATTTCTCTTATGGTCCATAGGAGGCCCAATCCTAGTTTATATGACAAACACATTTAAATTTCCAAGAATATGTAGCAGACGATATTATTTTTTGATATATTTGAAATAAAACAATTTTTTATCTCCTTTTATATTTATGTGCTCATAAATTTTAATCTTCAACTATGTTTAATGTCAAGAAATTGTGTTCATTTAATTTGAATGTAACTTTATATGTGTCTTTTGTGTTTTATCTTTTTCTCATGCATATCTTTTTCTCCTGCATGCATATAATTTTTTTCGTCTTGGCACATATAGAGACATACAAGCCAGATAAAACATTGAAGTGATAAAACATTGAAGAGATAAAACATGCAAGGTAGGAAAGGAAATTTCTAAAATAGCAAGTCACACTACTGGAAAGAACGCAAATTTCGAACAAAGAAAGATGGATTATATAGTTTCAAAACATAAATGGGACTCTATATAGGCCACGTTTCATTTACTGCATGAATACCACCTATGCTTCATGTCATTTGCCACATCTCCACTACAGTTTCCATTTGCCACTGCTATTGTTTCCCCATCCATGTGCATTTATTCCCAATTCAACCCGGAAGGGACTACGCTGCCATGCAACACTTGTTTAATTTGAAGTGTATCATCAAATATTTATGTCAAATTTGAAACTTCATCTACCAACCAAAAAAATGAATTAATATATTTTGAGAATTTTATAAAAAATATTTTTCATTTCCAAAATATTTAATTTAATAATTTATTTTTAAAACATATTGAAAAAAATCCATGTGAACTTATATGAATTCAATGCATATTGATGATTAAATGAAAATCATAGTTCTTATCATAACATGCTTTCATAATTAGTTACGATTCTAAAAAATAAGGACTAAGGAAGAGACATCGATAGTGATGCGAGGACCAATATTGATCATAGAATAGGTCACATTGAATTTCCAGTACATGGTAATGGTTTCCACTGGTAAATTATTAAATATAATTCATTAAATTATTACAAAATTTCCAAAACAAGTTCAAAAACTATTCATAAATTGCTTGGGCTCACAATTGTCTAGAAATTCGCTTTTTTTAGCACCAAACTACATGCCTTACAGATCTTCTATAAAAACACATTGTTTGTGCCACATCTTATATTGTTCTGACATAAAGACACAATCAAACCTTAAACTATCCTAGACTGGTCAATCTACAAGTATAAGAGATCTATCATATCAAACAAAGTGAATGACATATAGAGAACAATGTGCCAAACAACAAGTCCAAGAATAGCCCAATGCTCATCTTCACCTGCACATCAATCCCACCATTTATGATCAACCTCACTTGAAAGTGTGATCAACAACCTAGCCCTAAGAATGCAATCTATAATGCAATGAATGAAAACAAACCTATTAAATTCATCAAATCAATCCCCCAAAACCATTAAACACTTTAGAAGGACAAGGATTAGCCAAGGGAATTTGTCACCCATTGAATCATAATTAAATCAATCCTAGACACACATTCAAAAATTCAAGTATGTGATCCATGCCAATGACCATTAACCAATCAAAAACTTAATGTAGATTACTATTTATCAACATCTACCATCCCTAGATGCACCATTTCTGCATTTCACATTTTCAAACAACTTGAAATATCACTATAAACACTCTCTCACAAATTATCTTCAATTCAAGCATTGATATTGTATCCATTATTTGTATGTTTATGTTCTCTATATCTATTATATGTATGTTTCAGTTCAAATGTTGACACTTAATCTATTATATGTTTGTTTGAAACCATATTTTCTTCTATTACACAAAATATATTATCTATTTGTTTCTATTATGTGTCTTTGTGATTCATTTTTCACTCTTTGTATTGTTTGTATGTTTAGGTTCTTCTTCTACAAGTATTTATTGTCATCGCAAGAGGGAATAAAGCTACACGTAGAAGGAGGGAAAGAAGGCAAGTGACAAAGTGCTCAGCTATAGTATATTGCATCAGATGAGGAGATAAATGAGGATGTTGTTGAGGAGAATTTAAATACAAATTTTGAAGAGCACAATTCATTTAATTATTACAAAATGTCCAAAACAAGTTAAAAACTATCCATAAATTTCTTGGGCCCACAACTGTCTAGAAATTCACTTTTTTTAGCACCAAACTACATGCCTTACATATTTTCCATAAAAAAACATGATGTATGTGCCACATCCTATATTCTTCTGACATAAAGACTCAATCAAACCTTAAACTAAACTAGACTTATCAATCTACAAGTATACGAGATCTATCACATCAAATAAAGTGAATGATAAATGGAGAACAATGTGCCAAACAACAAGTCCAAGAGTAGCTCAGTGCTCATCTTCACTTGCACATCAATTCCACCATTTATGTTCAACCTCAGTTGAAAGTGTGATCAACAACCTAGCCCTAAGAATTCAATGAATGACAACCAACCCATTAAATTCATCAAATCAATCCCCCAAAACCATTAAACACTTCGGAAGCACAAGGATTAGCTAAGGGAATTCACCAGCCATTGGATCATAGTTAAATCAATCATAAACACACATTCAAATATTCAATTATGCAATCCATGCCAATGATCTTCACCAATCAAAAACTTAAAGTAGTTACTATAAATCAACATCTATCATCCCTATATGCACCATTTCTACATTTCACATTTTCAAACAACTCAACATAACCCTATCAACACTCTCTCATAAATTATCTCCAGTTCAAGTATTGACATTGTATCCATTATTTGTATGTTTCTATTCTCTATATCTATTATCCATATGTTTCAGTTCAAATATTGACACTTTATCTATTATATGTTTGTTTGACACTATATTTTCTTCTATTACACCATATCTATTCTATGTTTGTTTCTATTACATGTCTCTATGGTCCAGTTTCCATTGTTTGTATTGTTTGTATGTTTATGTTTTTCTTCTACAAGTATGTGCAGTCATCGCAAGAGGGAATATAGCTACTCATACAAGGAAGGAAAGAAGGAAAGTGACAAAGGGTGCCCAGCTATAGCACACTGCATCAGATGTGGAGATAATGAGGTGAAGGATAAAGGAGTTGTTCCACCATCAATTATAGAGCAAGTGCAAGTTCAACTAAGAATATTAATCCTATCAATTAAAGTGCCAAAATCTATCAAATATAGTAAGATAATATAAGTATTAACAAATTTCATCTAATAAAATTCTAGTCAATTTACCCTTGGTGAGCTTCACCTAATAATAACAAACCTAACATCCATTAATACACACCCTAGTAGTATTTATCACCTAAGTAAGTAATATGAATGCATGCTAAGACATCTAGCTTAACCATTCATTCATAAGCTAATCATTGACAAAAAGTAAACATTCAACAAACATCATATAGAACCCAAGTTTTATCATGGTTCACCCCCTCCTGGGCTACGTCCACAAAGATTTGGCATCTCTGCTCTTTTATTTATTCTACTGCAAAATATAGCATTGTGCGCATTACATCTTTAGTTATACAATCATGATGAGGCTAAGGAACCTCTATGAGGTAGACTAGATCACACCAGGCTCCTCAGCCTGTGACCTAACCCTCAAAATCTAGCTTAGTTGACTGATCTACCACCTTATTACAATCATAGTAATAATTATTAACTCACTGAACCCTTAACTGAGACCTCCTAGGTCTTTATTTATACTACTCTACTATCTTATAGTCGTTACAGCCTTTTTCAAAAACCCTAACCCTATCATGGGTAGGCTTGCCTACCTTCTTTCCATGTTACTTCTCCTCTTGCATGCTTCTTTCCCTCTTACATGTTGCTTTTACTCTTCCATGTTTCTTTCCTACCACTCGTTCTTCTTGAAAAATAGGTATGTGCCCAAAATAACATTTCTTATCAAAACAGTCTTGTTCCCAACAAGACCCCAACAATGACATGGCTCGTCCCAAGCCTCTCAGATGGTGGGTGCTCCCTGGACATCCTCTACCAAGCTGTGAAATTTTCCACATCATCATGCTCACTAGAATCCCTCCAACCCTACTAGTCAACTGCTCCCCGAACATTGGAAGTCACAGAATTGATGATGCTACATATCAATGAAATGAAGTTTCAAAACTTTGTCAAAGGATGGTATCCCACAATGTGCTACTAGGAGCTTCCGTCTCATGAGCATCCATAAATTTCAACTCATACCAACTCAGTCTCCTAACAAAACTGGAAGGGGATAACTCCATCTTCCCCTCTAAAGGTTGACTCCCCATGATGGAATTCTGTGAACTCTGCTTATCCTTTGACTTTTCACCCTTCAGAGCCTCCTGCTCCTTGTCCTTTGCCACTAACATCGATCCATGATCCAACCTATCTGATTTCCCTGTAACCTGTATAACCTTCACTCTCTGACACCAATTCTCACTATTGTGTTAGGGATATCTCCATATAAACATATTAGTAATTTCTTTCTCTGAAAAGTCACGACAAAACCCTTGTCCTCCAAAACTAAAACTGAGAACAATTTATTCTTCAGTTCTCGTACATGCAACGCATTTACCACCTCCATAAAACCTCTTGACTCGAGCTAGAATCTAACTGTCTCAACTCCTTCTACATTGCACTTGTCATGATTTCTAAGCTCCACATGTATATATGATTCCATCTCTGACCAACTGGTGAATAACTCATGTGTCTTCATCATATGATGAGAAGCACCACTATTCAAGTACCATGCACTCCTTGAGTTGGTGTTGGTAGAGACACAATATAACATTGAGAATTCCTTCTCAAAATTTGTTGCAAACGCATCTATTTTCATTTCCGTTGATGTTGTTATATGCATCTTCCATTTCCCCTTATTCTCCGGACACTGTGATCCATAGTACCCATACTTATGGCACACAAATCACTTGATTTTACTCAAGTCTTTCTTACATGGTTGTGAGGTTAACTCCTCATTGTTACCCTTGGAATCCTTTCCTTTTCCATTTCTTGTCTTACCTAAAAGGGCCAGGTTATCCTCCTCTTCATCACCCTGCTTTTGTACTTTAGACTCCTCCCAAGTCTCTTCCTAGATGCAATCATCCCAAAGTCTTTTCCAATCTGGGAGATTTTCTTGAGCACATAATCCCTTGACAAATGGTTCCCATGACTTGGGAAGACCATTCAATGCAACATTCACAAGCTCTGTATCCTCCATTTTCTCCCCTATGGTTTCAATATGATCATGAACATGTGTGATCCTCATGAAATAGTTGGTAACATTTTCATATCTAGACATATGCACCGATATGAATTTATTCCTTAAGACCATCTTCATATTCATGTTAGAGTTCTGTAATAAACCTACCAAGGCATCAACCATATCTATGGTTGTCTTCTTCTCAAATAAGTGAGGAATTATATGATCCTTCACTAAATCAAAGAGTACCCACTCAGCATTGATCTCCTTCTTTCGGTGAACTGCCAAATCTACAGGATTTGATGGTGCAACAACTACTTTTTCCACTAACTCCCAAAGGTCATACTCCTTTAATGAAAAATTCACTCTTTCTTTCCAAGATAGGAATAAGGATGCTCCATACAATTTGTCTTCAACTCTCAGCAGTGTTTTTTCCATCCCTAAGACCTAATAAAATACCCTGGAAATAAACTATTCCTGAAAACTACCCTTGAACTAGCATGTACGAACCTATACATGCATGTCACCACTGAACCCCATGTATGTGTGTGAATTTCCTTATAATGGAAATCGCATATGTATATGTTTGCGCTTACTGCAACCCATGTATACATGTCTGTCTCCAAATACATTGGCATATGTACATGCTTGTTCCTTCTCTAACATGTGTACAACTTCGTAAAATTGAAAAATCCTAGTTCTGCCTCGATACAACTTTTTCCTTGAAATTATAGGTATCTTGTTATATAGTGATTTCCTTATTGAAAATCAAATTAGCATCTCACAAAACAAAAAAAACACTACTGGAATATTCAACTCAAATAAAGATAGCGACATCAAAACTGGAAACCAAATGATGCACACATAAACACCAATATTTTTGGGTAGATCCCTCTAGAAAACCCCCAAAGGGAAAACCAATGTTGAGATGATTTTATTATGATAAAATCATGGCTCTTGTAATAGGGATAATGCCCCACTAAGAGAAATACAACTATAGACAAACCTGAAAAAGTATGATCTATTGTATGACCCAGATATGACATGTTTTTTTAAGTGTACATTCCTTTCCTTAAGTGAACCCGCATATATGTTATTGTCTCTACTAACGTCTGCATAGATGTAAAAAAGGAATGTACGACAAATTTCCTATGGCGCAACCATTTTATGTGGATTCGTTTTGCTGAAACCCACTTGTGGCTGCCTCTTTTCTCTCTTATCCTCTACTTGATCTCTAGATGGAATACCTTCTCCACCTGTCCAAGATCTCCTTGAATCACATCCATTCATGATCCAAACCTTGAGAAACATTCCTTCTTTTCTCTCTCAAGTGTAAACAAGAGTCCTTCCTTGCTTCTACACTCTCGAATGACCCCAGATTAGCAAAAGTCATTCTTTGCTATCTCTCTATGAAAAAGGTATCTTCTCCTTTACCCTATCTTTGTTTCTATAATCTTGAGTTATAACCTAACCTTAATTTCCAAAGTGATTGATGGTTGAGATTACTTCTCACCTCACTTAAGATCAATGGCTAATATTAAATGTTAATTACTTTTAGCATTTAAATAAATAACTCAACTAATTAATAAAAGTACTTTACTTTAATAATTCCTTTAATTAAAGTAAATTCAAGGATAGAAGGCTTTAGATGATTTCCACACGTCTAAACACTTAGACCTGTGCAGAAATACCTGTCTGATACAACCAAACATACACAACTTTTACATGAGTTTTATGACATCCAATATAGTTAAAGTTTGAAGTAGCTTAACGTGCTTTGCTTAGGATTAGTTTAATTTTGGTCTTTATTTTTCCTTTTAGTCTAATTTCATTTCAATAAGTCAATTGTTTAGAGGAAGATTTATTCCCAAACTGTCTAATAGTTGATCATACAATTCTCTTTTGTTGTGCAGGTTGGGAAATTGCTTGTGTAACCAACAACTCAAATTTTTCTCTTGAAATAAAATCAGCTTAGGTAAGTGTTAATCTAAACTTGGCTTCTTAGATTCCTTTGCAACATTTTTAATCAACCAAAATTGTCACCAACTCAACAACTGATAAAAATATAGGTTCCTTCATGTATTCATGTGTTGGTTTCTAATCGAGTTGATATTTGGAGTCCTCACGATTATGACCTCCATAACTATAATATCCCCTCTTTGCCTCATCAAATTGAATTGTTTGAAACCTTTTGGTTAATAATTATCTTCTATGGTAGAGAGAAAGTGATACTTTGGTAAAAGACATTCCATGTAATTTATGATGTTAATAAATTCATTATTTTCAAGTATGCAAAGAACTTGTTCATGCTAAGAAATATTGAGAGCTTATGGGTTTGTGGAATGTTTCATGTAATTGAATTTTTGAAAAATATGTTTTGACTAAACTGTTATAGCAAGTTTTTCCTCACCCCATACAACTAGATCAGAAGGCCTTTCCATTTCCCTATGCAGATGTGAAGTCCCCTTTTGCACTTCCTAGAGCTAAAAATATATATTTTTCCACATATCTGTGCCCTACAAGTTATACATCATGCGTATACGCAGGGTGCACCATTACATCCCACGTACATCAGGTTTTGTTCCCAAAATTAAAAATTGTATCAGGTTTCCATGTCACATCATGAGATCCATGATCCTTGACCTTCCATATACTGGAAATGTTCCGACTCGACCCTTCAGTTCCATTTGAAGGCTATAAATCGGACCATATTCAAGCCATGGAAGAGGAGAGAATTCAACTTTCGAGATAAAATATACTCTAGAGAAAATTTTCACTCCATATTGAGTCTGTATCCCTTTGTCCTTTAAAGTATGAACGCATTGTTCAGCCCCCAAGCTCTTCCCTATTTGATGGAGAACTTCATTGTCTCTCTTATATGAGATTTCCTTTGGTAGAGTATTGAAGTGGTGGAGGCCCAGCTAGAAGGGACATAGTTTCTTGGTTCCAAGATGTGCCAACATGGAAGTTTGTCACTCATACAATTCTGTTGATCATTTTTTTAATAGAAATATTCTTTTATCATCCAATTGATATCTTGCAAATATATGAATTATTATTCTGTGGCTGTATTTTTTATGAATGTTAATGGATTATGATATTGTATGTGCTAACATTATATATTATCACCATGGGTAAATTCATGGAGGTGGGTAACACTTTTGTGACAATCTGATCTCCAAAATTCTGAAAGAGAGTTTTTCGGACGAACTAATATTTTCTTTTGGTCGAAAGATATTTTTTTCGCCCGAAATATTTTTTGGTTGAACACTTGAACGTCAAATCGAATGGTACAGTGACGATGCCCTCGATTTTCGTGTAGAATTTTAGTCGAACGAATTTTTTTCATCCGACAATATCTTTTCAACCGAAAGATATTCCGGCCAAAAAGATATTTCGGCCAAAAGAATAGTTCATCCGAAAAACTCTTTCAGCCGAAACATCTTTTCAGCCGAAATATCCTTTCGGCCAAGAAATGGTTTATATATTCATCGCACATCGTGATTGTTACGTTTTTTCAAGTCTTGGTGATTGTGAGACTTTCAATGAGTGAGCTCTTGGTGATTGTGAGAGTGTCAGTGAGTGAGCTCTTGGCGTTGATGTCATTTTGGCAAGCGGTCATGCGGGTGGTCGGGCGATCGTGCGGGCAGTCGAAGGTAAGGTTTTTAACTTCAATTTCAAATTTAAATTTATATTGTGTAATTTTTAATTATATTTTTTATTGATTATTGTATTTTGTAGTTATAAATTTTAATTTTAATTTTAATTGTGATTTTAAATGACAAGTCACAGTCTCGTGGACTGTGACTTGGCCGCGGGGGGCGAGCTCTATGGCCAAGCCATGGGCATGCCAATGGCTTGGCCACAGGGCTGACCCCTGCGGCCAAGTCATAGTCCCATGGACTGTGAGTTGGTCGTGCGGGGCGAGCCCTGTGGCCAAGCCATTGGCATGCCCACGTCTTGGCCACAGGGACCCAGCCCTATGCCCACGTCTTGGTCGCAGGGACCCAGCCCTATGGCCAATACATTGACGTTCCAATGGCTTGGTCATAGGGATCACCCCCCACGGCCAAGTCATAGTCCCATGGAAAAAAGGGTCATTTATCTGTCCAGTATAAAGTGGAAAACCAAACCACCCAACTCTGCGGCCAAGTCACAGTAAAAATGACGACTGCTACTACCAATAAAAATGCAATTATAAAAATGCCTTGCGCTACAAGACACAACAACTGCTAATTCCATGAAAAACACAACCGTAAAAATGAATGTGCTCGCCATTTTGTCGACTTTAATCCCTTCCTTCTTAAATAATAATAATAAATCACGACCAACGAACTAAATAGATTTAATACTCCATACTTACCTACTTTTTTGCTTGCGGGTTCCCAGACATGAGGACTGCACTTTTAGTGTTCCTTGACCTGCAAACAACACCCCATCTTCCAAGATATACAAATTGACTTCCGGACTCGCACATCATCCCCTCTTTCGTGTTACACATTTTTCACTCAAAATTTATGATACATACAATTTGACCGTCGGGGCCTCACGTCTCCTTGGGAACCCTTGTCACCCTATTTTGAAGCCCGTCTGACCGCTTTCCAATTCATAGTCGTTGTTTCATGTGCCTTCTACCTTCACACTTCTTTCCAAGTATACACAATAAGTATACAACTTATCCAAAAACATGGAGAAAAGATATTTCTAGGAAATGGGATATCTATTACAGATTTGAATATATTATCCCTTATTTTCCCTCTTCTATACTTAACCAAATTCTTGTTTCTCTTTCCCCTCTACTTTCTCTTTCTCGTTACTTAGTCATTTTTCCAAAAATGTCTATATGCGCGGTTTGGAAAACTCACAGGTTCACATCTGGACTCATTCTTTTATATCGCAACTCCGACCGACCACTTCCCAATTCCATACCTAGCCACTTTTCCAATCGCAGATTCCTGGGTAGGCGGGCTCAAGATTGCACTTCCATTGTTTCGTGACCTTTAAATAACACCCTGACTTTCATGATATACAAATTTACAACCAGACTCTCACATCATACCCTCTTCCTTGTTACACAGTTTGCACTCAAAAGTTTTGAGACCTACAATTTGACTGCCATGTCCTCATGTCTCCTATGGAACTATTTTCACCCCATTTTGAAGCACGTACATCCGCTTTCCATACTTCACCATTTCTTCAAATATATTTCCCGGATCGTCGAGTTGGCAGGTTCACGAAATATCCAATTCCTAATCGTTGTTTCCTGTGCCCGCCGGCTTCGCACTTCTTTCCAAGTATGAAATAACTAAGGTTTAATGTTGATATCTCACCATGCCTCAAGGAAACTACCATAATAAATTTCCCTACACAACTTGTCCATAAACATGCAAAAAATATATGGCCAGGTAATGGGATATCTATTACAAATATCAATATATTAGCGAAAACCAATTCCACTGACCATTTCCCTATTCCATACTTACTGAATTTTTCTCTTGTGGGTTCCTGGATAGGAGGGTTCAATATTTCCCTTTCGTTGTTCCATGACCTGCAAACAGAACCCGAAATTCCGTGATATACATGCAGAAAATATCTTGCCAAGCAATGGGATATCTATTACAAATTTCAATATATTAGCGAAAACGAGTTCGACGGACCGTTTCCCTATTCCATACTTAGCCACTTTTTCGATTGCAGGTTCATGGATAGGCAGGCTCAATATTTGCCTTCCATTATTCCGTGACCTGCAAGCAACACCCGGAATTCCACAAATATACAAACCGGCCGCTGGACTACCCCATCATGCACTCTTCCCTTTTACGCATTTTGCAGTCAAAATTTTTGAGACATACAATTTGACTGTCGGGCCCTCACCTCTCTTCAGAATCCCCTGTAACTCTATTTTGAAACCTGTGCGACCGCTTTTCATACTTGCCAATTCCTTACTTTCTCTTCCCCATCCCCGTTACCTTCGCACTTGTTTATAATAAAAAATTGTTTATAAAAACATATAT
>JZKD02S1999897.1:2145394-2160263 GCA_000966675.3 Picea glauca
GTTACTGATTCATCTTTGAAAAAAGTATTATACATATTCTTAGTTCGATATCTTATATAATGCTTAGCTTTTTTCTTCCCAAATTTGTCAGTATCAACATTTTCTAATATTTCATAATCAATGTTGATAGATTCTCCTGCATATTTCAATTTAAAGTTTATATTAAAAAACAAAACCCGAACATAAATTTACTAAACTATATATACAAGTGTTCATCTTGTATTATCTAAATTTATGTACATACCTATAGGTGATTTTTCTTCTACTTCAATTTCGGTTTCAACGTCTTCTGCTTCAATTTCAGTTTCAACGTCTTCTTCGACATTATGAGACAATCTATTTATGATTTTTGAAAAACATCAAATTGTAATTACAATCAATTATATTAAACAATATTTTAAATTTGAATTCTATACTTTTAATATACACAATATGTGCATGCATACCTGGTTGGACTTCTTCTTGTTGAAAATCTCTATTTACATTATCATTGTTTCTTTCTTCAATATTTTCACGTTCTCATTTCTTTATCCAATAATGTTTTTCCCTGTGTTCGTTATGGAGAGTATCATCTCGAGTGCGATCAAATTTTCTCTTGCACAAACTTTTGTTTCCCATGACTTTTATAGTTATCTGTAAAAGATATGTTCAACAAAGACTTCAAATTGAAAAAATGCTCAACATTTATATTTCAACATACAAATTGTTATTCCAATAAAAACTTGAACAAACATCAATTATCTTATTCAACAAAAACCAAAAAGATGATTTGAAACTTTGTTTAGGTACTCTAGAAAACCATCAAACAAGTGATGAATTGTGTTAAATGTGTTCGGCCGAAAGCATATTTATACGATTTGGCGTGAAATGAAACGATACGATGTGTCTTTTCATTTTTTTTGATTGACGAAAATCGTTCCACCATATTTCAGCCGAAACAAGGTTTTTTTGGTCAAAAACCTTGGAAATCGTTTAGTTTTGACAATTTCCGTTAGAATTTAGTCTTTCGACCGAAAGAATATTGTTTCGACAGAAAGATTCTTTCGATCGGAAACTAAAAATTGGGATTGTAAACATAAACCATAGAAATGCCCCAAGATTACCTGAACTTTGGAGGTTGCAGACTCCTGCAAATACTCAGAATTTGGTTTCGAAAATGACACCAACATTTGCAAAATTGAATCTACTTTCAATTCCTATAATTTTTTTTCATTTTCATTATTTTTATCTAATTTTATTTAATTAAAAAAAAAATCAATGCATAATATTTTCAGCAGACATTATGATTCAGTGAAATGAAATATCTGTATCTCTAAAAATACACAATGAAAAAATTAGTAACATTTATATTCATAATCCTTAAACTGTTCTTTTCAAAAAGGTATTTTTAGATTTTACTTTTAAGTAAAAATTAAGATATATACAAGGTGGAGGAAAACATGTGTCTAAAATCTGCAACGTTTTCAGCTTGGTCAACTTCAAAAAATTCTAGAAATTATAATATCCATCTGTTAGATTCAAAATTATAGTTATAATAAAATAGAGTCTCTGTAGATTGTTGCAGTATATTCCGTTTGTTAAAAACATAAGTTTAATAATGGATACATTGTTGGAGGAAAAAATAACTCATTATCATTCCTTTCATGTTTAAGGAACATACGGTTAAACAATTGTCAAATTGACATATCAAATCTTAATAAAAAAAAATTGAAAAATAGTGATTGGAAATCTAACAAAATTCTTCACAAGTTTTGTTTTTACTGTAAAGTAAAATTCTAAATAAAACAAATAGTTTTGTATGTCGGAAGTTGAAGAACTTGTGAAAATATATTTATTTTTCTCATAAAACAAGCAAAATAGACACCCATCTTCATGATTTCACCCCCATATTCTTGCGTATCTTGGTCGTTGAGGACAAGTTGCAGGTATAAAGCTTTGATTCAAGTGCTCAACAGTGGTCTTCATCGAATGTTCAGATGAGGTGGTCTCTTTATCTTGTCTTGTTAGCATTTTCATTTATACAACATACTTGGGATTAGAGTTGATTTCTACAGTCATTCCTTCTATTTTGGTTTACCCCATGCCATAGGGTGATTTTCCTTGTAACATAATTGGCGACCATATTGGGGATTGAATCTTCTATTTCGAGGTTTGGAGTGTTTTTCTCCTTTGATTGCTCTCTGTTAGCCGAAGTTTCCTTGTCTCCTGATTGCTTGACATCATATTTTTACTTTGAATCTGAGTTTCTTGGCCTTATCCTTGCCCATGAAGTGTTTAAATACATATACACGGGTTTTCCCTTGACATACACGTACATACGTGAGTTGTCCTTCTATAGGGAGCATACATACGTGGTTTATTACTTGATGAGTTTGGGGTTTTCTAGGTGAGTTTTGATGGTTGTTGAGTCTTCTTGGGTCTTTTTCTTAATTGTTGAGTGCTTGCATTGTGATAGAAAACCTTTTTATGGTTGAATTTTCAGGCGTTTTTTCTTTCTCATCATATTTTTCATTGGCTGTCCTTGCATTTTCATTTCTTTATATTGAAAATACAAAAAATACATTTTGCATTTTGGCATTTTCTCTTTTGGGTTTTTTAGTTTTGATCTTGACATATATGGAAATATTTCATGTTATTGAAATTGTAGAGTTGAATTGAAAGTTGCATTTAAAATCTTATCATCTTTTGAGAATTGAATATTAGGACTTATCTTTATGTTCATATTCATTTCTTTAATTTGTTGAGTCATAACATCATCAGTTTCACGACCACATCTCTTGAGGAAACAAAATTCATTAAAAGTAACATTGACTAATTAAAATTTATTAGAAACGATTCCATTTTTTAGAGTACACAAACAAGCATAAGATATAGGGCCTTGGAATAGGATTTTGTGAGTAAAATTTCAAAGGCTATTAAACTCAACATATGTGTCTGACTAAGGGAGTGGTAAAATCCATTGTGTAATTAGTGACATCAAGACACTCTACTCACACCGAAGTTAAGCATGAGGTCGTGTAAAGTTGGTTGCATAGATAGCCCTCTAATACCTTCTTAGCATCAAAGATATTTCTGGGGATATATTTGTATATGGGTATCTTGCTAGTACCTTTACCTCGGTGAGGGGAGGTGCTTTCAAGATTTTTGGCTTTTTACCCTGCCCATATGGTGGACCTAACTTACAACCGTTCATCTGCACATTGGTTATATCGTGGTGTCTTTAGTTGCTTGACATAGGTAGCCACATAGGTTACTTGCGAGTGTTATTCTACAGATAGCCTGAGTCAGATAAGGGTCGGATAACACACAACCTTTATAGAGTATTACCTCTCCAAGGGGATCTGACTGAAAGCAATGTTAAGCCCACGAGGGCCCTTATAACTGATTCTAATACCTTCATTCTTTTGAAGGGAGTCTCAGGCCCCAGTTGGGTGAGGCATACCTAGTCTAGTGAGGGAGGCCCCTTTTCAACTACTATATATTGTTTGTCTGCATTTGGCCTTTTTTGTTTATTTTGGTATGCTCTTTTATTGTTAGTTGGACTTAGGATTTGTTTTTATATCTTGAGTCTTGAGTCATCGTGGAGCTAGAATAGTTTCCTCACAGGTATCTTCGTTTGTTAAAGTTACCACCGCATCTTGAGTCTTTTCCTTCTAAAAGGCGTAAATTTGTCAAACATGGTACACACACCTCCACCTACTAGACTTGTGATCATACAAGTATGAGTACTGAGTCGACTCAGAAAGATATTGGGAGTCCTTCAAATCCCATACCCACTTTAGTTAATGGAACTCCTTTGACTCCTTCAACCACTATGATTGTGCTGTCGAAGGTTCTCATCCTTACTCTTATTCATCCTATAGCTGCTACACAACCCATAGTAACAAATCCTTTTGGGTTTATTTTTGGTACACCTGGATATAATGCTCAGTCCATTCCTTCGGTCTCTAACCCTTTCTCTTTTGGTATGTCGAATATGACATCGCAACCTTCATCTTCCATTCTAGCGAATAATACAAATCCTAGTATTGGACATGGGTACATGGCTCCTATGCATATTCCACTCTCATTTGGAGGAGCTCATATTCCCCAAATGATTCATATAGATGGAATCCAACCTCCTTTCCATCCTTGGTGTAATCCTAGTCTTAATGCTCCTGGATGGAGTAATCAACTGATCAGACAAGCTACTTCCTTTGTTCAGTCCTTTATACCTTCCTCCTCCGCATTAATTTCGACCAATACATTTGGTATGAGGAATCCAAATCTATCCTATGGTTTACACTCGGGGGAGGTAAGTTTCATACTATGGGAAACTCCCAGCCTGGAGCTCCTCTGGCTAGGGGAAATGTTTATAACCCTCTTTATAACATTCCTACAGGTACAGTGCCCACACAACCTCTTATGAATTAGTTTGGAGGAGGATATTACCATACCAGACATGGCCATGGTGCATACCACAACCCTGGATGGTCTACGATCCCTTGGCATCAATATTTCCCATGATCATGGGCTCAAACGCCGCAACCCTGGCTCCCTTTTCTAGCCACGCTTAATTTTCCATATTTTTCTAAATTAATGAATGACCTGGTGCGTCACGCCCCCCTTTCCCCACAAAGTGTCCTTCATATTCATATATTCTAAAATTTGAGGGAAAGACTGGCTAGGATCATGGTGATCATGTCACTACTTTTCATCTTTGGTGATCTTCCAATTACCTTAATGACGATTCTATTTGTTTGAGACTATTTCAATGCAACCTCATAGGGGTTGTAGCGAAATGGTATATTGAGTTACCAGGGGGGACATACAAAAATTTTAATCAGATGGTTTTAGTCTTTCTCAACCACTTCCATATGTCGATTCATTACGATACCGACATAGAACTTCCATCGGCCCTCCTCCAGGACAAAGCCACCCATATCTCAGACCATATCTAAGAGTGACATAGACGAAAGAGGTTGATTAAAGCCTACATTCCTCCAGAGTTTGTGTTGGAATGGGTTCTTAAGTCTTTATTTCCTTATATTTCGAAGGATGTTTCTACATACGGGGTATAATATGAAGAGGAAGCTATTTTCAATGCCCAACAATTGGACCTCATATATGATATATCCAGGATGTTATACGAAATTATTCTTGATGCACCGAGGTCAAATTATGACCCGAGACAAAAGCTTGGGCCTCATGTCAATGGAATTATAGTCTCTGCAAATACTAATTTTGCAGACTTGGTGATGAACTAGTTGAAGGAGTTGTCTCTAAACCAGTCTGTAGCGGGACAACATTCGTCTGTGTCCTCCACTCCCACTCAGTCAGTGGATGTGCATTCTGTACATTCGTCAACCAACCCAAATGGTAACCAACAACCAGGAGAGAATAGAAGGAAAGGACGTGGTAATGAAATTAAGGGTGGGAGGAATAATAATAATAATAAACCCAAGGACAACGCTAATAATGATAGATTGAATAACAATGTTGGTGAGGGAAAGAAAGAAAAGTGGAAGGTGAAGTTTCCTTGTAAACTTTGTACAGATGATCACCTTACCCACTTATGCCCCAAACTTGAGGAAGTCGGGAGACTCTTATCTCAACTACCCATTGTGATGACCAATTTTTACACATTATTTTGGTCACCCCAGTGATCCATTGACAACTTGTGTTCATGTTCCCAAAAAGAGCCTTTCTTCATGAGGGCACTGAATGGATTTCTTTTCTCAAAAACCCTATTTAAGAAGGTCGTCGCAGGCTGCACTATATGAAAGGTTCAATGATGCCTGATCATTGCCCTCTGCTTTAAAGCTAGGTTACGAAGTCTCCAAAAGATGCTCTACATATAGGGTGCGACGATGTCAAAAGACTAAGAAAAGGGGAAGTTTCATGAAATTTCTAAAAGGGGATCTTCTAGAAGATGAGGTGGCATCCATATGGTTGGTATCTTACTCGCTTCTATGATTTGGTGGGATCATCCTAATATCTTTAACCATCTCTCTTTCCCTTATATAAAGGGGGATTTCTCATGGAAAAGTCTAAGGTTAATTCAAGTAAGATTAATATTGAATAGGCTGAGATTGTATAAAGCGTTCTGCATTGTATCATTCTTGAGGGCCTCATTTCAGTTCATCAAGTCATTGTAGATCTTATTCATTAAAGTTTGGAGAAAGTGTGTGTGTTGGAGCAAAGGGTCATTGGAAGGGGACCTTGCAACATCAAGGCTTTTGTTGTAATCTCCACTTTCACTTTAATATAATACAGTGATATGTTTCTTTCTCATAAAACTTATCTTGTTTTATTGTATGATTCCTTGATCACATGCATAAGTTTGCGTTGAGTATATTGGATTGATTTCACTTTGGTTGGCTTGTGTTCCCTTGCAGATTCAATATCACGGGAGCACCGGAGTGGGGCTAGGATGACAAAAGAAAGAGGAAGTGACATTTAAATGGTATGTTTCCTATCTCTTGTTATCTAGTAAACTCAATAGTTAGAGCTTAGGGAAAGCGTCATATTATGTTCTATTTTTTTCTAGATCTAGGTGGATCTAGGGAGATTTTTTTATGTCCGCATTTACTGATAAGTCCCATAACAAAATTGGTGACTCCGCTGGGGATACGACCTCCTTTCGATTTTTTTCTTCCCATTTTCCTTTAGCCTGCCTTCCTCTGATAAATTTGATTCTCTGAGACTGTGGTTGATCCATCTGGACTCCCTGGGTTTGGAAGTTTATTTATATTTTTTGTCTTTCTCCCATTTTTTCTTCATTTACAGAGATCGTTGCACTATGTCTCATTGACAGCCTGTGACGACTCTTAAACATCACACTTTGCTTGACCAATCCAGTGCATCAACATCACGTTGTGCTCTGCCAGTAACCTACGACAACCTCATCTCGCTGCACTGTGTCCCATACCCAGCCTATGATGACTCCTGTAGATTTTGTTGGAGTGAGTCAATCTGTATTTTACCACCCAGATCTAACTTAGTTTCCTGGGGTGAACTTCTTGTGCCCATGTTTGATTGATTCATGAGTTTAAAGCTTGCTTGTGATTGGTTTTCAGTGATTGAAAGTCTTTCTTTGCATTTTGCAAGTTTTCTCTTGTGATCATTGTCACAAGGATATAATATCAGATCTTGATCTGGGTGCTTATTTGAAAAAGGGTCTTTGGTTTGCATGAATTTTTGGATTCATTTTATTTTTCAAGTTGTTTGTTGATTGACAAACACTTTTTACTTGCTTATGTCAAAAGGTTTTCTTGTCTTTTTCGTTTTTGTCTATATTACGAATTTGATTTGGGAATTGTGTTAAGAATGTCTTTATTTTCTTGGATTACTTTTTCCTTTCGTCATCACACCTCTAATTTTGTTTTAGAAGGGAAGAATTGAATTCATTTATTCTTTCTAGTAATCTCTCAAAAAAAAAATTAACATTTGAAATATTTGTAAAGTGAAGAAATTGGAAAATTTTGTAGTTCATGATTACTTGGAATTGTGTTCATTCGAAATTAAGAAACTGCAATTTGTAGCCCATTGTACTTCAGAAGAAATACCTTCTCCCTACTGTAATTAGAGTTCATTGAATTGAAAATTTTCACATTCATATATTTTTTCATTTTATTGGGTCAAGATCACAAACTTCATCAGTTTCACTTCCATCTCCCTTTTTTGAGTAAGCAACAACCTCTAAAACACAGCGTAAATTTAAAATTTATTAGTAACTTTTATTTTCTAGGGATCTTTTTCACCAACATTAGCTAGGATAGTGCTTTGGAATAGGTTGTAAGGCACACTCTCCAAAGAATCAAAACACACAATAGCATCTTGTGATATGGAGAGTTCAAATCCAATTGCTACATTTTATCCTGGGAAGTCCTTCTTACACAAGGCTCAAACCTGAGGTCCAATTAAGACTAGCAGAGTTACTCACACTACTTTGTTGGTTTTGGTGTAGATATTGTGCATATTATTGGGGGTCACTTGAAGGTATACCCACAATTATGAGTGGAAGACTTTTGAGTTGATTTCGGGCTAAACACTCTGTCTTTGCCCGTGGATCAGATTGTCGCCTATTTCATGAGGCATCACTGTTGTAGTTGGTAACCTTAGTAGCCTATATCTCTAGGGTTTTTACATGAGGTGACTATGGAGGGAAAAGTCTTCACAGTACCTAGAATCGACGTTCGCCAAACTCACTCTGGCTCCTTGGAGGGTATACCCACAATTATGTGTGGGAGCTTGCACCAAGGTGTAAATCTGTTAAGCAGGTTGTCAACATAACTTTTCCACCTTCTTATCCCAACCCTTTCTTGTCTTGATTTCGCGACGTTGGATTTCATCACCAACTAGTGACTTCAAAATAATAAGGTTTGTTTGCTTGGTTTGATTCCTAGATTTTATTAGTGAGTGTTGTTTGTTTTCTCTAGTTTGCCATAGATTTTTTTCGTTCTTTATTTGGTTCAGCCAACATCGGCCTTCGCCGTTCACGTAGGATGCAAGGAATACCCCCGGAAGATCCGAAAGGTTACCAACCTATGCTTTCTAACTCACCAGAAGGCTCTCCTAAGGGAGTAGTCAACAACGAAGTAGCTTCTGAAGTTGGAAGAACACACTCATTGGAGGGATTCTGAATAGTTTCAGATTCTTTAGAAGCATTTTGACTTCCTCCAAACCTATCTTTGAGTGTTCTGCGAAATCCACGTATGATTTGGATGAACTCATCTGGAGAAATTGTTGTTGTTGATAGTATTGAAGTACCTACCAGACCTAACGTAGGATCTGGAGTAGAGGATCCAATTTTTCAAAGTGAATCATTTAGGACACCAATTCACACTATCATAATTTCTAATCCTAGTTTTGTCCCTTTAACAGTACGTGATCTTTACGACAACCTAGGAGCGAGCCCTAATCAACCTATGGCATCACAATATCCTGAGACATATGTTACCTATATGGTACCTTTAGACCATTTCACTGGTACTACTAGTAGTGTCACCGTCGTTTCAGACCAATTGTTGGTCGGTTCTCACTCAATCCTTCCTCTAGATATGGCCCATTCTATTATGGCCCCATGAGCTACCATGATTTCTACCATGAATGTGGTTGTCACCCAAGATCCTATTGGGACACCACTTCCACCTAGACCAAATCCATCGTTTCCCCCTGGGTATAGAGCTATGAATACTTTCATTGCTATCCCTACCCAGGTTTCATCCGAAGTTTCTGGACTTTTTGTTCCTCCTAGGTATAACGTTGCAAGCCAGTTTGTTCCTACACTTGCCCAAATTCTCTCTGGAGGACCTTATGTTCCTCCTCCACCTTTGCTAGGGGGATCTCATCATCCTGGAACTAGTGGCTCCAATCCAGTTGGAAGCACCAGTCTTCCTATCACTTATGGTTTCCAGATTCCTATTGGAGGTCAACCTCAAGCTGGGGGGAAACCTCAATTTGGGGGACAATATCAGATTGGGGCACAACCTCAACTTGGGGGGAAACCTTAGGTTGGAGTTCATAACCTAGTTTATGGGTTGGAGTCCATAACCCAGTTTATGGACAAAACGTACCTGTGTTACAAACTCAACCTTGGAATCTCAATTTCCAAGGAAATATACAACCATTTGGGGGGAAACATCCTCAAGTTAACTATTTTGTACCTCCTAACCTCGGTCAACCGTATCCAATTTCTTTGAATCCCACTTGGTTTCAAAACCTTCAAGCTAATGTTCCTTTCCAAGGGAACATCCCTAATCAACCCAACCATGTGGGCTATATGCCTCAAAATCCTCCACAATTGAATCTTTTAGAACTATCTAATTATTTGCAAACTACTTATGGTCCTACTGGTATACCTATGGAGCTTCCCCCTCAAAACTACCAGTTTCCTCAAGTGAACCGATAGTTTCCTTTTCTAGCCACTTTGGATTTACCCGATCTGTCTAGGATTTTGAATGATCTTATCTTACATTCTCCTTATTGACCCGTCATACCTGCCAATTTATCGTCCGACATCCCTAAATTTAACAGTCGAGTGGGAGAATATCCGAATAATCATGTTATGACTTTTCATCTATGGTGTTCATCCAAGGCCTTGATGGATGACTCCATCAGATTATGACTTTTCCAATGAAATTTCACAGGTTCGGAAACAAAATGGTACATCGAGTTACCACGAGGTTTCTTCAAGGACTTTAACACCATAGCCATGGCCTGTTTGAGACGTTACCAGTTGCCAATTCGATACGAGATAGGAACCAAAATTTTGAGTTCTTTCAAGCAATCCTCGTCCACTCATATTTCTGATCACATCCATGAGTGGAGGAGGAGAAGACATTTAATCAAAGTTCCCCTTCCTGATCAACTATTAGCCAATTGGTTTACCAAATCACTTATTGGACATATCGCTCATGATGTCTCCATGGGTGGTGTTGTCACTGAAGAGAAGGTGATTAGTCGTTCTTAGTATCACGATCTCATTTATTCGCAAATGGGAACACTTTACAATTTGATCCCTGACGCTCCTCGTCCTTCCACAAACCCTACCCCAACACCTCCAGCAGCTTCTCATGTTGTTGATGGTGTGATTGGCACCTTTCATGTTGAGACCCAATCTACACACACTGGTCACACCAATCCCAAATCTAATAATTCTAATGCACAAAACACTCTTATTCCTACTCCTTCCACCGATAAGACTGTTGAGGTTAATTTTGTTCAATCCACGCCTACCGAGAAAAACCAAAATAAAAATAAAGGGAAGGGTAAGAATAAGGAGGACAATAATAATAATCCATAACCTGATAAAACTAAAATGCAAACCGCTGATGAGAAAGATAAACGTAAACCTCGTTACCCCTGCCTTATTTGTGGTGACGATCATTACATGAAATATTTTCCAAAACATGTTGAGGTTACTAAGTTCCTCCAAGGAACTGGAAATCCTTCTACACCTGTCATTTTGTCACAACCCTTCCCTTCTCAGCAGCAAGCCCAACTGGTCATTCATGACCAAGCTTCTCCTTCTACCTCATATTATGTCCTTATGTGTACTGGTGATTCTAAAAGAACAAAGTTGCAATCACAACTCGATCCAAATATTACTCTCCATCAAAAGAGAAAGTTGATGATATATCGCCTTCGTTGGTTCAACCTTCTCCTCCAACTTTAGCTCCAAATGGTCCTCTTCATCTCGAAATATTGGCTCTCGATACAGTTCTTTTCCCTCCTCCCAAGGGCGTTGTTCGAAATTATGCATTCAATCCTCACGCACATGTTTCCCAAAACTACAGTATTGTAGAAGACCTTACGCAAGCACCTTCTACGATGTCATCTCTCGAAGTCCTTCAAAGTTTTCCTGCTCAACAGAAGGCACTATTAAATGATATCAGTGGAATTGATCCGACTGATACTAACTTAATAATCTTTGACTTGGAAAATCACATTCCAAGGCTTCCTCCTCGGTTAGCATTTCAGATCCAATTTGTTGTTGAAAACAAGAATATCTGTAGAATTGTTATATATGAAGGAGCCTCAACTTGCATTATGTTCATCACTTGTTGGAAAGATATTGGCTTTCCTACCCTCACTGAATCACACAATACACTTAAGGCCTTCAATGGTACAGGTTTTAAACCTTATGGTGTTCTTCTTTCATTGTCTATTACGTTGGAAGGTAAATCGGTCAATGTCAAGGTTGAGGTCTTGGATGCACCTCTTGATTATAACCTTTTACTTGGTCATAGTTGGATTGATTCCATGCACAGTTGTGTCTACAATTTTTTGTGTGTTACGTTTCCTACACCAAGGAAAGGTCGTTACTGTAGACCAGCTGGTCTTATTTAATTTTTATTCCCATACTACCAACGTTCCATTTATTTTGAAGACACCTCCTGGTTACGAGAATGTTGGAGTGGGTCTTTTGAAAGATTCAACTTTGATGGGTACATTTCCAATCCCACCACCTGATATTCCCTCTCCTTTTGTTGTCTCTATTAACATGATATCCACCATTGTTCATGAAACCCATGAATTATATGACACATGGGTAGTACCTAGCCCTGGTGATTACCTTTGTTACATCAACAATATGCCTTTAAGTCTGGTCGAATCTGCATATCAATCTATTCAATCGGAAACCCCCTCCTCTCCTTCTCTCTTTTATTTGTCTCCTGATCTATTTCATGTGATTTTTCTTACGAATGAGATGATCATGTCAGTCATGTCTATGGAAGACACTCCTTGGGATGATGGGCATCATCTCTCCATTTTCTTCCTAGAGCGTTACACCATAGAGAGTTACCAATGGATTTCGACTCCGTCAACTGTTGTTGTTATTTCTTCAGTTCCTGAGTCAACACACAATGTTTTGTACGAAGGTAACTTGAGAAACATTTCACCTACCGTCCCTCTCGACGTATCCATTAAACATAGAGTCATGGATAATGTTCATATCGGGGCCTCGTGTTCTATTGATGAGGTCCACACTTACAAATCCCTTTTCCAAGAATTTTGTGACGTTTTCTCCTGGAGTTATGAGGAAATGCCAGGTATCGATCCTGATATTGTTGTGCATGAGATTAAGACATACCCGGACGTTAAACCCATTTGGCAGAGACTTCTCTTAGTACACCCATGCAAATTTGTTGCTATCAAGCTTGAAGTTGAAAAACTTATTAAATCTGGCTTTGTCTATCTCGTGGCTTTGACTGATTGGGTATCCAATCTAGTTCCAGTGAATAAGAAACAAGGTACCATCTACGTTTGTTTAGATTATAGGATCATCAATAAGGCTTGTCCTAAGGACAATTACTCAACCCCTTTCGTTGACCAAATCGTTGACAATTGTGCCAGCAACGAAATCTTCTCTTTAATGGATGGTTTCTCCAACTATAATCAGATTAATATTTTACCCACGGACCAACACAAGACCACTTTTATTTTCCCTTAGGGAACCTTTGCCTACCGAAAATTACCCTTTTGTCTCAAGACTATTGGCGTGACTTTTCAACGCACTATGTCTTATGCTTTCCATGATATTAAGAAAATTGTGCAACCCTATCTTGACGATCTACTGGCGCATTCCATGCATCTCCAAGATCACCCAACACATTTAAGGGCCATTTTTGTACGTTTTTGTTATTATCATATCCTCTTAAACCCACAAAAATGTGTTTTTTGTGTGGAGTCTAGACGACTTCTTGGTTTTATCATGTCAATAAATGAGATTCAAGTAGACCCCTTGAAGGTTGAGGCTATCCTTAATCTACCTCTACCTTCCACGCTACGGTAGCTCCAAAGTTTGCAAGGGAAGGAAAATG
This sequence comes from Picea glauca, assembly GCA_000966675.3. Taxonomy (NCBI): domain Eukaryota; kingdom Viridiplantae; phylum Streptophyta; class Pinopsida; order Pinales; family Pinaceae; genus Picea; species Picea glauca. The sequence continues at coordinate 2,158,702 of JZKD02S1999897.1, forward strand.
TTTTACATTGTTTCATCCCCAATTATGTTAAACTGATGAAAGGATTCACTTGGCTACTCAAGAAATTTTATGATTTTGTACGGGACGATACCGCAAACAAAGTCTTTGAATCTTTGAAACTTGCCTTAACCCGTACACCATTATTGTTTCTCCCTGACTATAGCCGAGATTACTTCCTCTACTTAGTTGCTTCGGACTCTACCATCGCTATGGTATTAGTCCAAGAGGATGATTCACATGACGAACATATGATATATTATTTGATTCGATGTCTCATGACTACCAAGACCAAATACCTACATTTGGAAAAACTGGGCTTGGAAGTTGTTCAAATTGTTCAACGTTTTCATCATTATATCTTATTACGCAAAACCATTGTTATTTTTTATTACAACCTCATGCAACATATCCTTACTCGACAATTGCTAGGGGGAAAGTACTCCAAATGGATAGTGATTCTCTAGGAGTTTGACTTAGAGTTCGAATGCGCTAAGTCAAAGAAATCCTTGGTTTTTGTTGAACTTATATGTGACATTCCCTCCACTGAGACAGAAAATGTGGAAGATGATTCCTTACCTGAAAAATCCATTTTTTTATCAGTTATGATGACGTATGGTACGGAGATATTATTATCTATCTCCAGACTCAAACTTTATGGCTCGAGCTATCTAGTACATATTATTTTCATATAGGGTATCAAGCTCGCAAATACATCATTCTTGGTGATACCCTTTATCGTCGCGGTATTGACTCCATTTTTCAATGATGTCTCACTTACGATGACGCTGAGAAAGCTTTGAATGATTGTCACTCTGGAGCATGTGGCGGTCATATGTCTAGGTATGCCACTACCCAAAATATCTTACGAGCATGTTATTTATAGCCTTCTTTGTTTAAGGACTGCATTATTATTATTCAGAAATACCATGCTTGCCAAACTTATAATAACAAGATAAGATCTCATCCTGCTCCCTTACATCCTATAGTTTCCGTTGGTCCATTCGCCAAATGGGGCTTTGACTTCATGACATGTAACCCTCACTTGGTCGGGGGACATGGATACATCATTGTAGCTGTGGATTATTCACTAAATGGGCCGAGGTGATGACTACATTTGATAACACCGGGAAAATTGTAGCATTTCTCATATTCAATCATATCATTACTCAGTTTGGTATCCCTCAAGCTATCGTTACTGATCATGGTAGTCATTTTCAGAATTTTATGATGTCCTAACTTACTAAAAAGTTGGGTCTTCACCATGAAAACTCAACCCCCTATTATCCACAGGCCAATGGCTAGGTTGAAGCAATCAACAAAGTTCTCATTACCATGCTTCGACGGATGTGTTGGGCCCCAACAACTCCCCCTATATTTTTATAAAATTTAAAGGGCCCTTATTAGAATCTTGATAATTAAAATGCGCTACAGAATCAACCTTTTAAACTAGTTCTATTCCTTGGCTTGCTTTGAGACAAACTTAAGACATTCACTATAGTATGAAACATTCATTACAAGAGTATATGTCAAAAGTTAGAAACGAGCATAAAAATCTCAATTTA
>JZKD02S1999897.1:2185170-2206779 GCA_000966675.3 Picea glauca
TGAGGGATTTCACCATAAGGGGACCACTTTGGAGTTCATCCATATTTACTTCTTATCAACCATGACAAAACAATAATGAGTTATATTTACATCAAACAATATTGGGTCCATTACCTAAACCTTTTTTCTACGGGTCTTTCTTCAAGGTTTGACATCAATGACAACCAACCTTAATCAACATGTTAGTGGCAGTAATAGTCGTTATTGAACATGACACCCCCCTTCATCATTGTATCCGGGTTGGAAAATCCATTTGTCTCTCGTTTGACCATCTGCATGTCCATATGTTGGGTCCTCCTTGAGTCAATGCTGCCAAGACCATTGTTTTTTTGTTCATATGTTCAAGAGAAGTCTAGCCTTAACAAGCCTTCTATCGAGTCGACTATCTGCAGTTGTAAATATTCTACCATGTCAACCTTTCCTATGTCAGTTTTGAATCACTTCATATTTCTATCTACTTCAAATATGTTACTTATTTTGTGTCATTGATGGGGGATACATCAAGGCCCTCCTGTGATGCGACTTTTCCTGTCGACTTCAACTCATTATCCAAGAACAAGACCTAGAAATCATTCAGTACCTTAGTGCATGCATGCCTCAAGGGAATGTTTCTTCGCTTTCAACAATGGGTTCGCATCATTGTCCCCTGATTGGGAGATTCCATCAAGTGTTTGACTTCAACTCATTTATTCACATTCATTGGATTTTACTAGGGTACCTTGGGAGTCATTGACATCAATGGTGATTTCCCTCGCACTTGTTAACGATTTCCATTAATGACCAGTAATCAAGTGGTTTCTACCACATTCGAATTAAGCACCTGTAATCGCATGGTTAGATTCGTACTTAGGGACGATGGAACTGAAGACCCTATATCATATCATTCTAGTCTAGGTTGCGACGAAGTATTCATGATTTGTATTGACACATAGATCCACTTTGTATGTCTCGTGGCTATGTCTGAATTTGAATTCTTTAGAGTATAGATCCACATTGTATTATGGGTGGCTATGTTGATTCACGATGACATGGATCCACGGTGTATGTTTAGTGGCCATGACTCACTTGACATTTTTGTAATATGATTATGGGAATGCCTACCTCAGACAATGGTACATTATTATGCTGATGCCTGACTATTTAGAGGTTCCTGATCGATGTGCTCCTTATTTTCGACACACATATTCTACAAAGTATTTCGGATGTCATGAGTTCCAGTCTCATACTTTGGGGGGAAATTCTGTTACACATTATTTTGGTCACCCCAGTGATCCATTAACATGTGTTCATGTTCCCAAAAAGAGCCTTTCTTCATGAGGAAACTGAATGACTTTCTTTACTCAAAAACCTTATTTAAGAAGGTCATCATAGGCTACACTATATGCAAGGTGCGACGATGCTTGATCATCACCCTTTGCTCTAAATATAGGTTACGACATCACGACAAGCTTCTCTACATCTAGGGTGCAACGATGTCAAAAGACTAAGAAAAGGGGAAGTTTCACAAAAGTTCTATAAGGGGATCTTCTAGAAGATGAGGTGGCATCTGTATGGTTGGGATCTTACTTGCTTCTCTGATTTGGTGGGATCATCCTAATATCTTTAATCATCTCTCTTTCCCTTATATAAAGAGGGATTTCTCATGGAAAAGGCTAAGGTTAATTCAAGCAAGATTAATATTGAATAGGATAAGATTGTATGAAGAGTTATGCATTGTATCATTCTTGAGGGCATCATTTCAATTCATCAAGTCATTGTGGATCTTCTTCATTCAAGTTTGGAGAAAGTGTGTGTGTTGGAGAAAAGGGTCATAGGAAGGGGACCTTGCAACATCAAGGCTTTGGTTGTAATATCCACTTTCACTTTAATATAATACAGTGATATGTTTCTTTCCCATAAAACTTATCTCGTTTTATTGTATGATTCCTTAATCACTTGCATAAGTTCTCATTGAGTATATTGGATAGATTTCACTTTGGTTGGCTTGTGTTCTCTTGCAGAGTCAATATCACAAGAGCACCTGAGTGGATCTAGGATGAAAATGGCAAGAGGAAGCGACATTTAAGCAGTATGTTGCATATCTCTTGTTAGCTAGTAAACTCAATAGTTAGAGATTAGGGAAAGCATCATATTATGTTTGTTTTTTTTCTAGATCTAGGTGGATCTAGGGAGATCTGTTTATGTCTACATTTACCGATAAGTCCCATAACACCAATCCATTTCTGCATAATCAACACATGGCTTAGCATGATCATGATCGACATCTCTTGATCTCCTGACAAAGTTGAAAATGTATATATCGGTGTGGATTGTTCACCTGAAGAAATTCATATCTATATTGATCTCATCAAAGAATTTTGTGATGTATTCGATTGGTCGTATGAAGAGATGCCAGGACTCGACCCTCACATTTTCAAACATAAGATTAAAACTTACCCGGATGTTAAACCTATTCGAAAAGGACTTAGAGTTGTTAATCCTAGGAAGGCCCATGCTATTAAGGAATATGTAGAGAAACTACTTAATGTTGATTTCATCTACTTGGTTCCCTTGACTGAATGGGTATCCAACCCCATTCCAATGAATAAGTAACAAGGAACCATCCATGTGTGTATGGATTTTTGAGACCTGAACAAGGATTGTCCTAAAGACAACTTCCTGACACCTTTCATTGATCAAATTCTCAATGAGTGTGTGGGAAGCAAGGTTTTTTATTTTATGGATGGATTTTCAGGGTATAATAAAATCCAGATCAAACCCAAGGATCAACATAAGATGACATTTATTTGTCCTTGGGGTACTTTTTCATTCCAAAAAATGTCTTTCGGCCTTAAAAACATCGGAGCAACCTTCCAATACGCCATGACCTTTGCTTTTCATGGTCTCAAACATATTGTCGAAGATTATCTCAGCAATCTTGTTGCTCACCCTCACAAGAGAGTAGATCATTCCACTCACCTTCGAATTGTATTTGAGAGATGTCATTACTATTGCATCCATTTAAACCCTCACAAGTTCATATTTTGCGTTAGGTTTGGTCGTCTTTTAGGATTCTTAGTCTCTGAGCATGGGATCTTGGTGGATCTATGAAGGTTGAGGCAATACTTTGATTGCCTCCCCCATGCAACATTCATCAGCTTCAGGGTTTAAAGGGGAAGGCTAACTTCTTGCGTCGGTTTATAGTAAACTATGCCAATATAACTAAGGGTTTCATGCATCTCTTGAAGAAGGATACTCTGTTTATATGGGATGAGAGAGCCCATGAATCCTTCAGTGCTCTTAAGAAATCCTTGGTATCGACGCCTCTATTGAAGCCTCCTAACTACAGTAGAGATTACTTGCTTTATATCGTCGTGTTCGAAGGGATGGTTGGTATGGTTCTAGTTCAAGAAGACGATGAGCTCCATGAGCATGTTGTCTACTACCTTAGTCGAAACTTAGTCGGTCCTGAACTTAAGTACTCTCACGTTGAGAAGCTATCCTTGGTACACACGGTTCAAAGATTGTGGCACTATATATTTCTTTGCAAAACTACCATAGTTGTTTACATCAATCCATTTCAATATGTCCTTAGTAGGTGTATCATAGGGGGAAAATACAATAAGTGGATTTTCATTTTGCAAGCGTTTGACCTCGATTTCGCTTCGGAAAAATCTAAGAAATCATTAGTCTTTTCTAAGTTGATATCAGACTTCCATCGATTAGATGAGGAAGTTATCCATGTCAATTCATTTTTAGATGAACATATTTCTCTATCTCATCTTCAGACCCCTGGTATGGAGATATTTTGATATATCTTCAAACCTTTAATTTCTCTCAGCATCTGTCGAGAGACGATCAACGATGCATATGACATCAAGCTAAGAACTACTTTATCGTCGATGACACTTTGCATCATCGAGGAGTAGGTAATATATTGCATCGTTGCTTGACTCGTGAGGAAGCTTAGTCTTTTCTTAATGAATGTCGTAGTGGGGCTTGTGGTGGTCATCTATCTGGGCTTGCGACAACCCAAAAAATATTGTGAGCTAGTTATTTTTGGTCGTCAATTTTTAAAGATTGTATTGAAGTGGTCAAGAAGTATCACCCTTTCCAGGTGTTCTCTTGGAAAATGCACTTGCATCCATCCCCTCTTCACCCAATGATCACCATTGGTCGCTTCACCAAGTGGGAGGTGGATTTTGTAGACTGTAAACTGGCTTCGGCTAGGGGGCATCAACATATTATCGTGGTCATGGATTACTTTACTAAATGGGCAGAGCCCATGCCTACTATTAAATATGATGGTAAGTCTGCATCATTTTTCATGTTCAACCAAATTATAGCATAGTTCGGAATCCCAAGGGAGATTGTCACTCATCATGGTAGTCACTTTCAAAATGAAATGATGAAAGAGTTAGCATCAAAACTAGGGTTTAAGGAAGGTCATTCCTCCCCTTATTATTCCTGGGAAAATGGACAAGTATAGGTTGTGAACAAATCTCTCAAGACCATTTTGAAAAAAAAATCAGCCAGAGTAAATCTAACTGGCATCTAATGCTTTACCCTGCACTTTGGGCATATCAAACCTCGGTTAAGACTTCCACCGAATTTTCTCCTTTTCATTTAGTACACAATGTGGAGTGTATCCTTCCAATTGAATGTGAAAACCTTCCCTTATACTAGCAGTTAATCTCTTACCTGACACTTATGATCTCGAAGAATGCCTCGTACACCTAGAGAGTCTAAATGAGCAGCATCGAGATGAATCTATGTCTATCGAAGTGAATAAACGACATTTCAAGGTTTAATATGATAGGTATGTCTGTTCTCGGAAGTACATTGAGGGTGACTTGGTCCTCTTGTATGACCAAGCCAAAGAACCATTCGGGGAAGGAAAGTTCAACCCCATGTGGCACGATCCTTATATTGCATGACATGTGTTAGAAAAAGGATCCTACAAATTAGAATATTATGAGGGGAATATGTTGGTTGAGCCCAGAAATGGGCTCTACTTGAAAATATATTATGCTTGAGCCCCCAATATTGGGCATGAATATTTGTATACCAGTGTATCTTAGTGTATATATATCTTTTCCTTTGTTTCATCGGCTTTCTTATCGAGTTTTCCCTTGGTTGGAAGATGTCAATGGAGTCCTCATTTTACTTAGGATTCGCAGATGGTGATAGTCCTCATACACGGAACTTGGCTTCTGCCGCTTGGGTCATTTACTCACCCGAGGGTCAACTGATGTCTTCAGGTGGCATTTGTCTAGGGCCATCAATGAATAATGTGGTTGAATATAATCTTGCTATAGACCTTTTATGCGATGTCATTTCACATGGTATTCTATCTTTAGAAGTTCGCCTGGACTCCCAGTTAGTAGTATGTTAGTTGAACGACAGTTACCATGTGTGAGACCGTACTCTACTTCAACGATTCCTATGGGTATGACTTTTGGAATGAAACTTTGATTTTATTACTTATAATCAGATACCTAGAAGTTCTAATTATGTATCTAATGCATATGCTAATTGTGTTTGAGATCGGCATTTGTCACATAACTAAAGTAAATAAAACACATTCACCAATGTACACATTGTAACTTGTATAAGTAAAGCCGAAGACCAATGTTTTTATATTTCCTCTCTCCAAAAAATATGGTATCATAGTACAAAATGGGACTCACACCCTCAAAATACATATATGGTTGATAGATATAATAATAATGGAATCTATTCCTGTGGTGCCAAATCTGCATCATGTTAGAATACTATGGCATTTGTGAGACATCGAAAGAGTCACACCCACACATGGGGCACACCCACCACCTGTCGTTGCATGGCCTCTGGCAGATCCTCCACTTGAACCATAGGAATCATGTGCATCAAATGAGACAGGTTCCCTTGCACATTTTGTAGCACTCTCTCTACATCTCCTCCCACTGGATTATCTCCCCGGTTCCTCCATTGATATCATGGGAATCCATCCGGTTGTCACAGAACCACATATGTGTAACAAAGTGATTGTCAATACTTGATACCATCCAAAAATATTTGTGTTTTTTTTGTTCTTTTTGAAAAACACAAAAAAATGAAATATATAAAAACTTGCATACCTATATCACCATAGGCAAATCCTAGTAGCAATGGCATATCTGGATCTCCTATGTAGTCGATCCCAACATAAGGGTAGTCATCTATGGCTATCACATGTCGATGCCACCAGATAAATAACTCATCGTTGTAAGGGGTTGGCACCCTACCACCTCCTAACCGCCTCATCACCTCGGTCCACCATGACATGGCTAGATCGTGCAATCCACGTGGAATGATATCCACTCTAGGGCTCAAACCTGGAACCCACTCAAAGAAAAAACTACATAAGATAGATGTAAACCTAAAGTTTATTTTCCTCCCATGTTTGCAATATGTCAGTTGGCTCTTCATGTTATCCAGTAGTGAGGTACACCAATCGTAAATTCTGGGTTACAATCACTCCACTGTGTAAAACATGAGAGGCCTTTATTCCTGGTGCAATGAGGCCGGCCCAGGATCTGTGTAAGTACAAGAATGATGATCTTCAAACTCAGGTTCTCGATCGCCCTGATGTGGATTTACCTCCGTACTTTTTTTGTGCCTGTAACATAGTGGGTGGAAATGTAATCATCTATGTTCATACCACCACCAGCCCCCCAAGATTTCAGATTCACCACCGCACCCCGATGAGACAATCCTGTGATGAAATAGATGTCCTCTACTTCAATTATAAATGGTTTCCCATCGATACTGGAGGCCTATGTGCCTAGACCCCAAAAGTTTACTAGCATTTGACACAACCTCACTTGAGCCCTCATTCCTTTGAAAGCCCAAAACTTGTATATCCCACATATTTTTTGGGCAAGTTGAACCCCTGCATCTCATTCCGCTGCTACATCTATGTCCTCATGCTCTCTCTCTCTCCATTCAAGTACCATCCTACAAATGGAAAACCTTTTTTTGAGTCAAACTCTTTTAAAAAACTAGTTTTCAGACTTGTATGCGGGTTGTAATGTTAACAGTCGTGTGTAGGGCCACATATACGTGGTCAGGATTTGCCTTGCCCATGTACATGTCTCCATATATGCAACTCGATGAACTACAGACTGCATACACCCTAATTTATAATTTGCACGCTTTAAAACTCAAAAAAATAGGTCTAATTTGAAATTGTAAACCGCTAGAAATGAAGAGGAGGGAAAGAGCACTTACTTGGTCTGAACGGTTGTCAATTATGTCACTCATATCTTCCGCAATCGACACTGGAATATCGTGGGAAAATTGGTCCAAAATGCACTATGTGGGTAAAAAACACAAATGGTAAGGTAAAATTTGTTATTTTTACTATTAGTAGAAAAATTTTACCCACTTTACATAGTTTTTGCTAATTTTTCTACCTAATGAACTAATATTATAGTGGAAGGAGTTGGTTTTGGGGGTTTTTTCCAAGGACTTTTATGGTTTCTAGCATATTTCTGCTCGTTCATGACTTCGGTAGGTATTTTCTTCGACCATCATATAGGATAGGTCATCACTCCATCTTGCATATTTTCTATATCATATGACTGTAATATGTATGCCTTAGGTATGAACTCATTCATTAGCGACACAAAACCCTCATACTACTACTAGAAGTGTCGTTATTAAATGGTAGAAGCTTACCAAACATGGGTGCCCTAGTTAGAACCTTTGTGCCATCTGGTGCCCATGTAAATATTATTCCATCGGACCAAGAGTCTCTTATAATTCCAATATGACTTTGCATTCGAGCCTCATATTCTTACTCATAAGCATGTTGACCTATACCTATGGGACTCCCACCGAGTCTTGTTTAATCTCTTTTCTAACTCTCTCAAAAAGCGAAAAATATTGTCAAGTGAACTTATCCCTTTCACATTCGTTAAATGGCTTTGAAAAGACATCTATTTGGTGTAAGTTTAACCCTTTTTCAGACCAAGTAGACTAATTTTGAAAAAGGAATACTCTAGTCACTAGTGGCTAGAAGAGTTCTCCTGGGTATTGTTTTATACTTTTTCGAGCCTAGGGGACTAAATTTACAAAAAAGGACATTCTTTGGATTTAAATTGTAATTTCATTCCATCATCCTTCTTTCAGTATTGAGCCTATTGTTGTTTCCCACTTTCTCGTAATAAGATTACCACATCGGCAATTTGCATCACTAGCCAAGCAAATCCTTGTTTATATCATTTGCATCTTGACACTATGTACCCTAAGAGGAAACATTCCCTCGAGTGTCCATGTCCTACATGCACCTCCTTGCATTGAGCATAGGTATGTTCCACTGTTGGAACTACTTGCTTACTCACGACACTCGTTTCCTCCTCTGTATCATAACATTCATTTGTTTATGAAAAAACAAAAAAATTTGGGCGAGAAAAGAACAATATCTTATGTTGGCAGCAGTTGTGTTGCCTTTGAACATAGCAAAAACTTTTGAGTCCACTTATCATCCAAAGTTTGGGTTTAGCATGACCTTAGGAAGTTGAGCTCATTACTTATATTTCAATCCTCTGATTGGTTACTCTTCCAATCCCTATAAAGAGTTTGGTTGGTGCCTCCTGCATCACAAAGTTTCATCATCGAGTCTATGCTGCCAGAGTGCTCCATATGTCTCATGCTCTTGTTCAAAGGAAGTCTATAAGCTTGTGTTGGCCATTCCTTAGAACTCTTTAGTTTGCATGTCATCCATACCCTCAGTGTGTCTCAAAGTTATATGAAGTTGTAGTCCTATCATGCACCCTAGTCCTACTTTCATCATGGGTAGGTAATCTTGAACCCAACAATTGACATCTCCTCGTCGGTCACCGACTCGGGGGTTTCCCTTATGTTCGACGACAAGAAATCTATTCACAAATTGGGATTCACGCGGTTTATTCTATGCCATTAGCCTTATTGGTGGTTTCCTCTCCTTTTTCGACAGTTTTCCTTATTGGCTACTATTCATAGGGTCTTTTTCGTGCACTACTTGCATCTGGTGCATGTGAAATACACACAGGATTGTTGGTTGATGAACATATTCTTCATCTGAGCTCCTCCAAATCATTAAGCTATTGCTTTGTACCTCACTTTGACTAATGATAGATGCCTTAATTATGTCCTTTCAGCAGGTCACCTTCAATCGACTTCAGCTCATCTATTCTGGAAATGAGAACTAGAGTCTTATGATTACCTCGAGGCTTGCAGTCATCATTGGCAAGTTCCCCTGCCATCAATAGTTGGGAATATATAAATGTCTCATGATCGATGCATTCTTCAAGTATTCGACCTCAACACCTTTATTCATACTTGTGAGAATGTACTCAGTGCCTTGATACCTACTTTCATTATCATTAGTTTGTCTCGTGTTTGTTAATGGTATACCTCAATGACCAGTAATGAAACAAAGTCTCATTGTGTTCGACCTCAACTCCTCTATTCACATGGTTTATACTTGCTCCTTTGGTAGATCATGTAAAAGACTTGAAGACATCGTCTTATAGTAGCAGCTTTCTTGAGTTGTTTCTATCATTCATTGGACCAATACCTATATGAATTCAGTGATCATGGGAGATCAGATTGTACTCCATTCTATACAGATATCTTCAGATTGATTTTGAGACTAGTTTTCACTAGGCCTTGCTCATGACTATGATATCCTATGGCATGTATCTACTTTGTATTTCCTATTCATGGCCATGAACAGTTGTTTGGTATATTTCCACATGGATCTGCAGTGTAATTCAAATTGGCAGTCATGGGTACAAAGTTATTATGGATTGTAATATTCTCATGAGCAACTATTTCTTTGAGTTGAGTCTCCATTACTCCACTTATGGGAATTATAATGTATTTCGGCCATCACGAATACTCCTCTGACCTCACACATTAGGGGACATCTATTATAGCAAGTTTTTCCTCACCCCATACAACTCTCTCAGAAGGCCTTTCCATTTCCCTATGCAAACACGAAATCCCCTTTTTCACTTCCCATAGCTAAAAAATCACATTTTTCCACATATACTCACCCTACAAGTTATACTGTGTGCATATACATAGGTTGCACCATTATAGCCTACATACATCGGTTTTTGTGCCCAAAATTAAAAATTGTGTCGAGTTTCCATGTCATGTCACGAGATCCATGATCCTTGACCTTCCATATACTGGAAACATTCTGACTTGGCCCTTTAGTTCCATTTTAAAGCTATAAATTGGGCCATATTCAAGCCATGGAAGAGGAGAGAATTCAATTTTTGAGAGCAAAGATACTCTGGAGAAATTTTTCATTTCATATTGAGTTTGCATCCCTTTGTCCTTTAAATTCTAAACACATTGTTCAGCCCCCAAGCTCTTCCCTCTTTGATGGACAACCTCATTGTCTCTCTTATATGAGTTTTCCTTTGGTAGAGGATTGAAGTGGTGGAGGCCCAGTTGGAAGAGACATAGTTTATCGGTTCCGAGACATGCCAACACAAAATTTTGTCACTCATACACTTCTATTGATCATTTTTTAATAGAAATACTCTTTTCTCGTCCAATTCATATCTTGCAAATTTATGAATTATTATTCCATGGGCGTATTTGTTATGAATGTTAATGGATTATGCTATTGTATATGCTAACATTATATATTATCACCATATGCTTTCATATATTGGTTGTCGAGGACAAGTTGCAGGTATAAATATTTAATTCAAGTGCTCAACGATGGTCTTCATTGAATGTCCGGACGAGGTAGGCTCTTTATCTTGTCTTGTTAGCATTTTCATTTATATAGCATACTTGGGATTAGAGTTGATTTCTGCAGTCATTCTGTTTGTTGTGGTTTACCCCATGCCATAGAGTGATTTTCCTCGTAACATGAACTTCTCCATTAACCCAATTTGTTAGGTTCCGGAAATATTTTTTTTGTTTCACAAAATAAAAAAATTGGATTAGAGAATTGTGTTGCATTTTGTTCACTATATTATCATTTCTCGTAATCTTACCTATTTTTCATTTCAGATATTTACCTTGAGAATATTTATATTGGGCTTGATGTTGAATGATTAACATTTCTTGACTAATTATTTCCATTGGCTTACTTTCCAAGCTTTCATTGAAAACACTTTTTGTGTTGTTGCCCCAAATTTATTACTTTTTGTTGGGTTCTTTTCTTATTTTTTCAATTGTTTTCATTCTTTTTTTATGACTGGCATTCTAGCTTTAGGCTTCTTTTAATTTAGTTCTCATTTTCATGAATTGGATTTGGTTTTAACACTTTCTTTCTACTCGTACAGATTGCTTCCATCTTTAATTTGAATGCTGGTATGTTCCCTGAGCTGGTTTGACTTCTTAGTATGTCTTGAGGAATACTCTTTAAATTTGAGTGGGGTTGATCCAGTTTTGGTCACATACTGAATTTTTGTTTACAAGTCATAAGATGCATGGGATGCTCTATATGAATGAACATTCATGAAGTTCTTAGTTGTAGGTATGGATTGATAATTGTGGTGGAACATATGTTCTTACTAATCATACCACGATAATCTATAAGTATAGGAAAGTGTCTATCTACCATTTTCTTTGAGCTCCATACACTTCATATTTATAAGATGGCCCATAGTATGATGGTTTTTGGGGAGTCATGTGGATTAAATTAAAATTCATAACATCTACTGAGCAAATCAAAACAACTCATGTATCACCCCACTTCCTTCAACCCTATATGCATATGCATATCTATATATAAAATATAAAAGGGTGAGCATATTTTGAAATAAAAAGGATGTTGAAATCACTAATAATAGTGTGGGAAGTACAAGTAAACCCATCGGGGCAATGAACGTTTTCTAGCAGTGAGGCTATGCTTGTATGGTATCGAGACAACTTCGTTGGGGCTATGGATGCTCACTGGTAGCGAAACAATGTCAAGAAAAGAGAGATGAAGAACATACTTATGTATATGCTTGCTTGTCATAAAAGGTGAAAACCCATGGTTAAACCAAAGCCAATCAAAAGTGTGTAGTCGGTCAAATAATTTTCCTCACTAACTGGATTTTTGAAAAGGGTATGTTAGATAACAATTACTTGAAATATTGGGTTATATCTTTTATAAACTTGGCGTTATTATGGTAACCATGGTTATTGGAAAATTGTCTACAGATTGTTGAGTTTATCTTTAAAATTCAAATATGAAGTAAAGGCCCGTGAACTCTACTGACAGAGATAATTGGTTCTTCCAATGTGTCACCATTTTTTGAGGCCACGGCAACCTCCCTTTACTTCGTCGAGGCTATGGATGCTCGTTGGGAGCGAAGCAATGCCAGGAAAAGAGAGATGAAGAAAAAACTTATGTAGATGTTTTCTTGTTATAAAAGGTGAAAATGCATGGTTAAACCCAAGACAATAAAAATTGTGTAGTTAGTCAAATAATTTACCTCATTAACTGGCTTTTTGAAAAGGGTATGTTAGATAACAAGTACTTGAAATATTGGGTTATATCTTTTAGAAACTTGGCATTATTATGGTATCTATGATTATTGGAAAATTGTATGTAGTTTGTTGAGCTTATATTAAAATTTAGATCTGAAGTAAAGGCCCTTGAATTCTACCGACAGAAATAATTGGTTCTTCTAGTGTGTCACTATTTGTTGAGGCCACAACAACCCCCCTTTACTTTTTATTTTACAAGCGAAAGAAAAGGGCACCCCTTACTAAAACTTGAACTCTAATGCCTAATCCTATACTACTTGAGTGTAATGTTAACTCTTTATCTACCTTGAGTGAGTTGGGGGTTTGATATTAATTGATGATTGTATACCTTGAATGAGTTTTTTTTTAGGACTCGTTGAATGGATAACTTAAATGATGAACACATATGATTTCTCCATCCTCTTGCTTGAATGTTGTGCTTAATGTCTTCATCTTTATGCTCTCGTGTGTTAATCAAACTCTTCAATTTCAAACTCTTAGTTTGAATAGCAAGACCACTAATCCTTCCTTTGAGTTTGAGACTTGGTACATGCAGTTTTCAGGACACTTATCTACAACATCTGAAATCAGGTATGATTATCTTTGAACAAACCCAACACTCATTCATAAGTTTGTTGAAGGCAAAGAATGTAATGTTTATGGTATATTGGCAAGTGTTTTCTTAATCACATAATTGATCTCATATTTTCTATGGTTGCAAGAGCAAGTTCATAGGGACACTTCCTTTACATGACCGCTCCAACCTTGAAGTGCATGTGGGGAATCCATTGATCTTCTTCCTATTACCTAGATCTTGTCTAACATCCAAAGCCAACAATCAACATTATGAACTAAGCCTTGTCTTTCCCAAACCTCATCCAGATTTTTTTTTTATCACCATTGTATTAATGAGGCCAGAACCTTGATCCTTACTAGTCTTTACTCATCGAGAAACAAGTTCACCTTTTCTTATAGTTGCCCCGAGGTTTGAAGCTCACAAGGCTATGGGATCCACCTTTTTTGAATTCCTATCCCATGAGATCATCGGATTTAGCTCTATCAGGAATCCCCATTTAGAGTGTTGAGTGTGCATTGTCTTAAGATTGGTCATAAGCCAAAAGGATGAAATCTTCTCAGCCTCCTCTCGTCGGGTTTGTCGCATCAGGTTGGCTGAGTGAAGTCCCTTATGATATTCCTGAGGTATAAAAGGTGTGATATTCTTCAGATTAATGTCTATTGGGTTCTTCTTTCATCCTCCCCTCTTTCCGAAAACCCAAGCCAGAGACCTATTGAGATTCTTGGATGTAGAACCTTATTGTATCATCACCCAATGCTTGTTGGCCACTTGTCATAATCAATTTCATGCATTGTGTTCTGACATAAGAACCTATTCCTTGATATGATCATATTCCCTCTCCTTGCAATCTTATAAGGTCTTCCCTCCAAGATCTTTAGTTTGACTAGATTGACATGTATCATGCGCCCGACTAGTGTTGATATCCTTTTATCATATGAGTCACTATTTGCGACATTGATTTGTCGCATGACGTGTCGTCTTTTTTCCCCTTGTCGCTTTCCATTTGTCACATCTGAATTTGAGTGTTCGTGATTTCTATATGACATGTCTACCTGTCTTGACACCCGGTTACTTGAAATATACATGGTATACCTTGCTCCTATTTTTGGTCACTAGGTGTGAAACCCTGACTAGTGTGGAAACATGACTAGCATGGAACCCTGACTTGTGTGTAACTTGACGTCATTTTTCTAATTTTTATTTTTATTTTTGTACATAATTTATATATTTTTATTATATTTATTTGTTTGTTTTTCTTTTTCTTATTTATTTATTTATTTCCATTTGTATTTTTTCCCTTTGTATTGAAAAACCATATGGTTTTGATTGCATATGGTAATTTCCCATGATTTTCCCCAAAGTTACCCTTGGCATTTATTTTTCACATGGGAAAAATCAATTTTACTTTAGAAATGTTTTTACATGGCTAAACTATTTTTTACATGGTATGTTTTGCCTAAAACCCTAATGTATAATATGTACATTCTATTTATTTCTTCATATCCCAGTAAAATTAGAAAAAAATTGACTTTTTTTATTTTTATGTATATATGTATATACATATTCGTTTATTTCATTTTCATTTTCATTTAATTTTATTTTTTCCCCATTCTTCCCCTAAGTCCTAAGATGTATATTTTTACTCGTTAATTTCATTTTAGTTTCAATTGATTTTTTAATTCAGCACTTTTTTTTTCCATTTACCATTAGAATTCAACTTAATATTTCATAGAGTTCTCCCCGAGCTTCTTCCCATTGGTCTTCACCTTCACTTCATGGTAAATTCCATTGGAAATTACAATTAAGACACACCTCCTACTTTTCCGATAATCCCTTCCTCTTGGTAAACCTTACATCATTCTTGGAATCCCCTCTTTCCCTCCCCAAATACCCTTGAAAACTTAGCATTATTAATTTGATTTTTCATCACTTTACGGAGCCATCAAAATAGGTCATCAGGAGATCCCATCAGAATAGTTCATTGGACTCAAGCCATGGGGATCATCCCATTGGAAACACACTTTCAAAAACTTACCTTCACTTTCCAACCATGGGATCCTAATAAGCTATCGAAGTGAGTATTATGTTAAGCCATCATAATCCTAGCTCATCAAAGTTAATATGCCATCAAAGTCAATTCTTACCTTCACCTTCCAACCATGGGATCTCGATAAGCCATCATAGTGAGTATTATTTTAATAGTATTCAATCCCATTGAGAAGCTATGCCATCAGAGTGGGAGAGCTTGTCAAAGTGTTAGCTCATTGGAGTGTTATCTCATCGAAGTGATAGTTGGGGTTATTTGACTTACCATTTTTAACCTTGGGTTACATTTTGATTTTGGAGATTTATATTAATTTTTGTATTACAACATGAGCCCTAGGTAATATGCCTCATCTAGATCCTTACACAAATAAATTAAGGGGGCTAAAAACAATATTAACCATTCAATATTGAATTACCTCATGCATGTGGTACAATGATTTTCAGGTTGAAGATCGACGACCTAGATTCACCCACAGGAAAATCAAGGGTTGTTGAACTTCAAATGACTATATTTTGAGCTATAGGCATTGGAATTGGGTCCAGGATACCTCGAGGAGAATATTACACTGGAAGAGGACTTAAGTTCAAAACAATGACAAAAAAAACCCATAAAATGCAAATAATAGAAGGTCACAAAAAAAAATTGGGGGGAATTGAATTTGTAAACTTCATACAAGCATATCTAGGGCTAAAAGAAACGAAATCAGTCCCAAGATAGCTCACTAGAAATATAAAATATAATAGAACATGATGGTGTAGCTATTATGTATAGATTGAGGGTGGAAATTCCTATAAAATGCAGAAAACAAAATAGGCCCGAAATTAATTATAAAATAGGTTGTGCATGTTCAAGCAGTCATATCTAAAGCTACAAGAGTCGAAATCGGACCTGCAAGAGAATGTTGGAAGGATAATATAGAGAATAAGAATATGATATGATCTTAATCACCATGATGACACCGGAAACGAGCAAAATAACTTGAAGAACTGAAGAGGACACCAATGGACAAAGTTAATGATAATTTCAAAAAACTGTCACTCATGAACATTAAATAAAATGAAAATGATTACTCAACGGTCTCTTCAACTTTTGTTTATAATGCTTACCTTTCCATTTATCAAAATGTAAGAGACATTTTAAATATAAAATGACAAAACAAAGGAAAATGAAGTGAACAATCATAAAAAATGAAGAGTCTCTCTTATCTTATAAAAGAGAACTCTTTGAAAGTAGAAAGGGACTTTTTTTTATTGTGTAGACTGTTGATACTCTTATTGTTGGATATACAAAGAGCATAAGCTATTTTTTGAAGTCATAAATGTATCAAATGCATTTGGGACTAATCCATAAATGTGTTTGTCATTTCAATTTTTCTTAGTGTTGATCATATGAACTATTTTTGTGCTTGGTATTTAGAATGCTTATGATGTTGTGATTTATAATGAGTACATAGATGATGTTACATGTCTCCTCTACAACTATTCGAGATGATGCCTGAAACATTATTGTTTTCACATTTTCTTGGCTGTCGTGAAGTATTTCTGTTGTCAAAAATATCATTTTAATCTATACTCATCTATTAGTTTTTCTCCTGCGCAGGATATGTTAGAAGTAGATAGGTTAGATTGGTTTTCTTTCAGTTTAGATTAGATTTAGAATTGATTAGAACTCTTTGGGGGACAATGAATTGTCTTTCCCCTTTTTCTTCTTTTAATTCTTAGTGGAAACCAGGCCCACATACTTGTCAGAAATGCTACACCAAATGAGAGTAGGTCTAATTGGGACCTTCCATCAGACGTTCTCCCTTACCTACTTGACAAGCCATTTGGACCTGTCAATACCTAATTATTATGAACTTATGTTTCTTAATCGAAGAAAATCTTGTGATCATTAACCATTTTTTTCTTTGTCACTCTCTCCATTGATAATATTAGGAATTGTCCAAGTATTGGTTCGATACTTGGATGAATATGAGGACCATCATGGAGTCATGATTTTTCTTCATTGGGTTCTTTATTTGGTTATTCATTGCCTACATTATATTATTGTATTCCTCCAACATCCACATAATAATGGACAACTTTAGTGTTCAACTTTGTTGGAAATGGAGGAAAGTTAAGGATTTCTTCATTAGCACCAATAACAATATGTCTATTCATATTCATCATGGTTTCCGCTAACCACTCAGGGTGTGGTACTTGGCTTGGAAATTTTAATTTCTTATTGATGTTTCCCATTTCTTGATAACCTTCAATCATATTCAATTAAACAATGTCATTTTGAATATGTTTTGCTTTATCTGTATGTGATTTTTTTGATGCAAGAGCTTCCATAGTTCCTTGTGTTGCTTCATCATCAAATTGAGTACCACTAACATTGTCACATACCCACTATGGAAAAAATAAAATTTCCTCTCTTCCTCAAGGAATAGAATCCCCGAATTCCTACGGGGGCCTAGCGCAGGCTAGCTCTTCCCTTATCCACCTCCATTTGATCGTTGGTTATGACCACAGGCCAAGCCAAGAGGCGCCTTTCACATTTCACGAATCGACGATGCAAGAGAGTCAAGTCTTTCGACTCTTCAAACTTCAAAACCCGAAATATTACCTTCGATGAGATCAATGGCTGCGAATCTCCCCCTGATCCGACGGTCCTGGACATATTGGGATTTCGGTAACCAAGAGTTTGAAATGCAGTGACCCAAACCACTGGTCACTCCATTCCCTGAATTTCGATATGGGAATTCGTGTATGAGATCAACGACCCTCGTTGATCTGGATCTGACGGTCACTATCCCTCCTAAGCTTAAGGGTGTTGAAAGACACTCAGTCTTAATCGTGCGTCAGGGTTTTGTATACCAGGATTTCGCAACTTGTGAAGACGAGGGGTCTTGCCCTATGGTTTCTCGAATGCCGAAACGCCGAAACTTATTCATACTAAACCGGCTCAACCACAAAGCACGTCAGGGTTTTGTATACCAGGATTTCGCGACTTGCGAAGATGAGGGGTATTTCCCTCTGGTTTCTCGGATTCTGAAACACCGACTGGAAACCACGTGTCCCTCCAATGGATGGCTGCGACCTGTAGCCACGATCAACAGTTGTGATCTTTTCGGGATGATCAATGGTTGCGATCAAATACTGGATTTCTCCTTTTCGGGAATTTGGGAGAGTCTTTACTCCCATTTCCCTAGTGTCAAATCCCCGATGGATGTGGATCTTTGACACACGTCCTCTGGGATGGATGATCCCGATGCTTTCAAGACTTTGATAAGTCCTCTCTCCCCTGCATGCACCAGGTTAAACCTCGTGTGCTTTTTTTGGATCCGACGGCTATCGGTTCCCTGTGCTTGATATGACGGTTCAGATCTATTCTTCTGCACACTCTTCTCCGGTTGTCTGGACATAGGCGACAATGGTCCATATTTTCCCCTGCAAATTGACGATTCGCCTTTCAAGACTTTGGGGAAATCCTCACCTCTATTTCCACGAATTGAACCAATGGTTCAGATCTGATTTTTATCATGATCTCTATCACTTCTGAGATTTCATACACTCTGAAACCTCCAAAGGGTTTCTCGACCTCTGCACTCCATGCAGGATTCTTGCACACAACGGTGTAATCCTTCCTGAGCTTGTCTAGGACTTAGGGAGTTCTAGGTTCAGTTTTCCTCGCAGAGAGCCTGTGTCGATCTGCACTACCTCTCATGAGCTTAAAAAAATTCATCCTCCAAGGACTCTTAAACAATTAGGAGGGTTGGCACGCGTACATGAAACTATGTCTGGGGTCGACGAACACACAGTTCGTGACTCTGGCTTATGCCTCCACAGGACACAAGCATTTACAAGTATAAAATCATCTCCTAACCATATAATTTCTTACTGGCCTAGTTATATAATCAAGCATAAATAAGGGGGATACAGTATATCCATTAGGAAATATGCACAATTCCTGAAACATACACAGTATAACCAATTCATACACAGTTACGACTAAATTACATAGGGTAGGAAGTCGCTTATCTATTACAGGTTTCCGCCAACAAACTAACTGCGGGTGTTCGTCCTTCCACCCAACCATAGGCACAGAGGCATTCATTCTTAGCACTCTGGCCACCCCCATTCCAAGCCATGATATCACCAGGAAATCCTCACACTTCTCGAGGGTTCTTCCTCTGTTTTCGCTTATGTTTTGGGTCTTGTTCTCTGTAACTCGGAGCTTTCTCTCTCGGTTATGGCCTCGAGGAGGTTTCTTAGATGCTCCTCAGCATCAAGCTCGCGGCCTTCAGTTTGTGACTCAATGGAGAGCTCTGCACATCTCCCTTGTGAGCTCATGCTCCCTCTTGTCTGGTGTCTCCTCTCCCATGTGTATCCCTCTTAACTTGGAAGGTTTGTCGACCTATCATGTTCCTTCTGTCATAAGGAAGCTCAGGTCTGCAGGTCCCTATGGTACTTCGGGCTGACAGCCCATGTTTCCATTCATGGGGGTGGTTGATTGTTCAACCACCAGTCCTTTCTTCATTAACTGATTTCCTTCCTTGGGATTCGAAGGAGGTTTGTCATCCTTATCAAGGGAGATTTGGGGTTATTTGATATATGAACCCTCTTGTATAGTTTTCACATTCTTCCTCTAGTGATATCATGGCTAGTACTTTCAAGGCTTCACCCCCACAGTCAGTTATTTGGCAACTCATTCAACAATACAATTACATTGTCTTCATGCCTTAGCATGGTAATTCCTATTTTATGATTAATTACAAATTGGGGGAAACATGGTGTTACAATTCCCTCCCCCTTAAAGGAACACCATCCTCGGTGTTCTTTCTTAGAAACACTTGTCATGCCTTTCTCATTCAGCCACTTCAGAAGTCTTGACTTCATCCTCGATAAGGTCCTCTTTCAAGATCTTAGTCTTCGTCATCTACCTTCAATCATTCTTGGACAACAAGCACATTAATCACACTTTTGTGCGAAAACATCTTACTGTTGTTCAAAATTCAAAAGGAAATTTTCATAATCTTAGCACAATACTTATCTATGAAGTTTGTGCATCTGTATCCACATGGTAGTTCTGTTATCCATGCTCATTTCTTTCCTTGATGTACCCATTGGGTGCATGATTCCAATAAAATAGTTCATAAGAGCTATCATGATTTCATCTTCCTTTCCAAGGTTTTTCCGCACGGGAAACTACCCACTATCTGCATGATTCCAATAGTTTATAAGAATTATTAAGGTCTCCTCTTCCTTGCAGTCACTCACCCTCTAGGCCCAGGCTCAGGCATCCCCTTCACTGTTATACAGTCCCTCAGGTGATCCATCTTGCCCTGCCAAGGTTTTCTCGGACAGGAAAATTTTAGAGACTCTATCGAGTCTTACAGTCGAGGTGTCCCTCAGACTTGCTCTGCTTAGGCGTACCTTCGGCTTGTGTTACCTCAACACTATAATTTTCAGGTGATCATGTCTTATCACGGGGTTTTCATGGCTCAGTAGTAGCCATGTTCATCATATTCAGCTTTGACATCCCTCATCTGTCCTTTCTGGACATGTGTTTTCTTCTCACCTGTATCACAGGTATACAAAATTCATGAGACATCATTATAAATTCTAACTTTTAGAATTTTATTACAAATCTATCACCCATAGATTTTTCCAATCTCACGATTTGTTTTCATATTTGTTTTTCACAGGAACCAGATTCATAATTATGGGACTTTCCTTCCCATAACAGTTTGGCTCAGCAGGCAATTGGCCTTCCTTATGGGCTTACAATGCTGCCATATCCACGACCCCTTTGCTTCCTTCACTTTCAACTTCAATCAGCCAAACAACTTGTTATCTTTTCCATGCATATACATTTTATTGCACCTTTACAACATCATCACAACAATTTTAGAATTGTGCATACTTAATAATTAAATTACTTTCTCAAAAAGGAAATACCATTCCTTGTCGTTTGACTCAGCAGGCAATCGGTCTTCCTTATGGACTTACAACACTGCCATCAGGGATGATTTTAAGGATGGAAATTTATTTTAAAATGTAGAAACCTTGGCAAACCTTACTAATCCTTCATATGTCAACTATAATTGTTTGGCGATATTGTTGTAAAAATATTCAAATTTCTAAGTATTTTATATAGTTTTTATAAAATTTTGGCGATTTTTAAGGTAAAATAATTTTATCCTATAGAATTTGGGCGAATCATTTTTAAAATAGTGAATCTCATTTTTGGAAAAACCATGGAAAATTAGCCCATGGGCGAAATTTAGCCCCTAAAATAATCCTTGACTGCCATATCTAAGACCCTTTCCTCCCTGCAATTTCATTCTTTACACAGCCAAACAACTGTTAGTTTTTCATGTACACTACCTTTTTTGAAAATCAAGTATACTAACACTCCAGGTCATTTCATCTATTCAAGGATTCAAAGTGAAAGGATACATCATCCCTTACCTATGCATCATTCCAGCCTACCAAATTTTCAAAATGTGACTCGGATATCAATTGATTTT